>JAGKRU010000046.1:137983-306960 GCA_022884055.1 Russula griseocarnosa
ACCCAGTCGCGCTTCCGCCCATATCCATACCTCAACAGGATTCCTTTTCCCTCACACGATTATCTGTTCCACCCTCTCACTCAACTGCTCCCATATCTACAAATCAAATCCACCCCCCAGCGACCCCTTCCCAATTTTGCCAATCGATTTCTCCCGCTTCTGTCCCCAAAATCGGATAAACGTCCAGCTTATCCCTTCATGCGGCTCCGTTGGCGGACATATGAGTAAGCAGCACCAGCAGCACCAGTAGCAGGGACAGCAGCACCCCTTCCAATCCTCCTTTGTCGGCTCGGCAAACTTTTACTTTTGACAGCACAATTACTAAGCCACAACCACAACCAAACCACAGCCAGCCGCCGCGATCCCACACGAACCCTGGAGGCGAATCGAAAGCTGGGAAACCGAGGTTGAGAAAATGAGACACTTCTCGAATCGAATTGTATCAACCGAAATGACTGTGGGTACGTAAAAGGCAAGGGGTATTTGCGCGGTCTGGCTTGCGCTCAAGAGGTGGCATTGCAGAGGATACCAAGCAAGCCCTTTTACATTCGCCCAAGCATCTCATTGCCGTTCGGTTCCCCTGGGTTCAAGGAGACGAGACGGTCGGCGAAAGCGCTTTGCGCCTCCGAAGCGACTCGATTATTCATCCATTGCGGCTCATAACCAAAAGAAATAATGAGAACCCCAAATTCTTTGGGGATAATGGAACAGCTTGGGATCTTACCGTGCGGGAGTCATTGGGTGGAGAGGGGAGGAAAGCAGCGTCGTCAAATGCGACAGACCCAGTGCGCTCGTTTCAAGCCGCAGGCCAATCTCAGGCTTAGACTCAAGACTCCAGCTCAAGCGCCAGCGTTTGACATAAGATGGATGGGGAAAAAAAGGCCTCTTTATGTTGGAGAGTAGGGAAAGTTTGAAAAGAGAGCGGGCGCCGGGTAGAATAAATACAACTAATTTACGACATTGTCCGATTGTGATTGTGATTGTGATTGTGGAAATTAGTCCTATTTGCTAAACTACCCATCTGAGTGAGTGAATGAGGCTAGTACTATATGTGTACCGACTCTCTTTAGTAGTCCGGTTAAAAATAATATGAAAACAGCTTTTTCGCCGGCAGCAGGACTCGGAGGAAACAGTACTAGTGCCCCGGCGTTCAAATCGGGGACAGCAGCACAACGAGGTTGATACGCCACACTCGCACATTCCACACCCATCGAGTCCTAAAAAAAGGTTCACCACGTTGCGAAATCCCCATGCAAAGACGCCCGCAACAGCAGGATCTTAAGTTATCACTCTCGGTAACATTGCCGTGGTACCGTGACCACCATGGACTTCCATCTTCTGTCATAACAAATCTACTGTATCATGACAGATTTATGCACGGAAATTTTGTTCCTCCGCCAGCATCTGTGGAAAACATATTGTTCGGGCGGGAGCATGGACGAAAGTTTGTTGTTCATAATCCATTTCGGTTGACGTAACACTTGGAATTACCTGCCGCAGACACTTATTTGATAGATGATATATCATATATAAGATAGAAGCCTCTGTGGAGCCCGAAAAAAAAAAGAGGTCTCTTTTCCAAAATCACTCAGCATAAAACACATGTGTGCTTATAGTTACAACCAAACTTTTCTTGAAACGAATAGTGTGGGAGGGACCTGTTACAGTATGTCAGATGATATAACTTATCCCAACTCCAAGTCGAGATTTTGATTCATGGGCAACCACGCGGCGGCGCCGAGGTCTCCCTCCCCACATCCAGGATTGGAGAAGGGTCACCAGGACAAACAAACCGACCGGATAGGTGATATGCGCGCGCTTCATTCATAATAGCGAGGAAGGAACCTCACTGAGGTCGCATTTACTGGGACTCGACCAACGACCCCAGCTGGGCGACAAAGACAATCAAAGCAAACGGTCAAGGAAAAGATGCGTCAAATTGAACAAAATCAAAACAGAAGGAGAAGCTTTGAGGGAGTTTGTTTTTTGCGCTCCATTTCGGAATACTAACTGTCTGTAGAATGCTTCCCCTGCCGCCTACTTTGCTTCTCAGACGCAGCGGAGAGGATTTGTGTAGGCCCCTACTAAGTTAGCCTATGCATATGCATACTAAGCACAGGCACAGAAAGGCAGACGTGTGTGCAGGAACACGCCAAACACATTTAACACAGGACTCGCTCGGAGTGAAAGAATTCAGTTACAGTACAGTGGCATGTCATTTCTGTTTTGAAAATGAAAAGGTTCGGTGCTTTGAGGATGACGAGGGGACGACGCCGAAGAGCCGAGGACAATCAATTTGCTGGAAAGCGGTTGCGGTGGCAACACAGCCGAACTACTCGGATAAGCCCGGTGATTGCCTGATTTGGCGAGGTCTCCTCGAGTGAGTCAATTACTGTAATTAATATGCTGTCCTTTCCCCCATACACGCTAAACCCTCATAGACAGCCCGGGCCCCCATGTGTGGTGCATCGCGCGAAATGGCGGTTCAAACACAGCAAGCAGGGCCGGGCGGCAAGGACAAGCAACTATGCATGACGTGTCGACGAATCAGAATCAGTCGACTATGCGCTTGCTTACAAGAACGCACATCCACCCGCAGTAGCCTTTTTGGTCGAGTGCTCCAGTTGGATATACAGCGTATAATTAGTATCGGTGGTGGGTTGCGGTGTTCTACCTGGACTTGGTACGTTACAGCCCCTTACTACTGTACTCCTAGCCTCTGATGCGATTGCGATGGACCTTTCCCGTTCGGCGTTCACACGTGGACTGTATTATTATTCCTATGATACCACAGCGAGCCTATACGATTAATGTTGTTTCCGCCTGGAAAGAGGTCCCACATAAGAGACATGTTATATGCCGTATGCCAGTGGTGTTTGGGAATCGGTTCTAGTATTTTCGTCAGTACGTCGTCGTCTCAGTTCTGATTCATTCATTTAATCTCGACCCGCCTTGAATGCGGATCAGCTTATAGGACATACAAGAACATATCTATGATGGTACTCCCACATCTCCGTTCGGTCACAGCAAGGTTATACAGGCCAGCTTACCCTCATCTCATACTCTCCCTCGCTCCCCGGTAGTATTATGACGAAACGGCGACATTTCCACCCCATCAGATGCTGAAGGGGCCTGTGTGGCCTTCTTCTCAAGTGGTACCCCCGTCACGTGACGTTTGGAAAACGGCGGCCATTCCCACTGGAGGTGTTTCTCTCGGCAGTAATAGAGCATCCAATACTCCAAGCAGTGGAGCATAACGATGCTCCCACTTGGGTTTTGGGTTTTTGCGCGCCTTGCGGCCGTACTGCACCTACCTACCTGTGAGAACACCTTCTTACCGCATTAGAGTCCAGAATTGGCGTTCTGTGATTAGAGCTGTCCCTATACTGTAACACTTCCCACATTCAGGTACCGGGCAGCCATTCGTGGTCAAGCCGTCAAGGGTTTCATCGAGATGATCGAGTTCAAACGCTCTAGGCCAACCAAAGGCGATGTGTGAGAATAAGGAAGTCGTGTATATCCTTATTATCCTCCTAGCTGGTGCTGCGGAATATAAAATGCACGGCCCTCATTTGATTTCCAAAATTAGACCTACACGCCGATGCGGTTTACAGGACACAGCCTTCCCGTTTACCTTCTGCCAAGCTAAGCTATCCACCTCTACTCTCGGGTTCTAAAACCGAATGTCATAGGTTTGGTGCAAGAAGCCCGATGGAAGGACGACAGATGAAAGGTTTCGAAGCTACTCGCTGAGACGATCATGCATGTTGGATACGATGCCCGATGCTGCCTTGGTGGACTTCACAACGTATAACTGGAAAACGGGACGAATTGATGAACAGCAGGGGCCCCGTCCAGCAACGACGAACTGGTGGGCCCTGGAGTAGAATGAGGAGGTATTGAAACACATCCCGAAAGTGTACAGTGGGCCACGAGACCCTTTGTACGAGCCTGTAGAGAGGGGTAACGGCTGAAGGAACATTACAGCGCTTTTCATTGAGATGCGGAATCGTAAAAAAAAATAATCTCTGTACCTTATTACAAATCAGGACCCCAGGACTGCAACCTTGCGTCGTCATCATGTTGATGTAGGTGGACAATAGCACCTACAATAATACAATCACTTACAATGCCCCCTCACAATGTCTCTTGTGACATCAAAAGGCCTGAATCCCAATCCTGCACTACAACCTAGGTTACTCAGTAAAGGAGATTGGAAAGATCCTAGGCATCAAGAAAAGCCTGATCTACAAGACACTATACCTTCATCAGGCATATGGCCTTGGTCTCAAAGCTATAGGAAGCAGGCTCCTCTTCATCGTACATGACAGGTTTTTTTTTTAATCCAAATTTGTATTCCGCAGTGCGTGCAACTTGGCACAGAGGTGGCTGCAAAAGTGTATCTACACGTTATGACCATACATGCTTGGGTGCTAATAAAAAGGAGATAGCTGTGTGCTATCTATGTGTGGTATAAAAAACATTGTATTGTGTGGTGGTCGTATGTATTTTGTAGCGGGGGTTACTCTGCCATGGAAAGAAAGACCCTGTGCCTCAGTATGAGAGGTTGACGGAAGAAAAAGAGACAAGAGGTAGCTAGGTCCTGGGGTCCTGATTTGTAATAAGGTACAAGGATTTTTTTTTTACGATTCCGCATCTCAATGAAAAGCGCTGTAAGGTCCGGGGTACAATGCATGTTGTACTGTACTAAGTGGCGTGTGTTCTCTGACCCTGAATCATTATGAAATGAATCCACATCATTATTTAGTACTACAAGAAAACCGGAGGCAAATTGTGGTCGAATGCGCTGCTGTACTAGTACGAGTACAGTGGCGCTCAGCCCGTGATTCGGATCTCCGAAGGCCGCACATAACGTTAAACATCGCCATCAACGATCCGCGTTACGGTCCTTGTCGTAGTCGTCACGCTCGTAGTCGTAATCATAGTAGTCGTCGCGGCTCCTCTCTGAACGCTCTCAGTCGTCGAGATCGGTGGGTTCTTCACGACCTGCTGTTTCGCTGCCGGAGCCGGGCTAAGCCGCCAATAGGTGCTCACGTCGTTCCGTTCCTTCGTCAGAAACAGCTGCGGTGTTGCGTTTTCGCAAGAAAAAAGTAAAAATTTAAAAACTGAAAGCTTACAGGTGCAAATGCATCGCTTCCCTTGAAGCTCAGGGCCATCTCGGAATGCGGAAGCTGGATACTGGTGAAAACACGCGATGAAAACGGTGTCCACTAGCCCCAGGCTACCACGAGCTTTTTACACTTACCGGACATACACGTCTCGTTCATCATCCTCAGCACCATCCTCTACATTCCTACTCTTATCGCCATTACGCATCACTTCCACTTCCCAACACGTCGGGAAAGTCTCCGTGACGACTTTAGCGGCCCCTTCCAGGTGCAGTCCCTTCAAGTCCCGAACAGCGAGGTACAAGCTGTTCCTGGAGACGTTGTTGATGACGAAACCAGCACCGCAAGGATGAAACTCCCACTACAGTGCGAAGTACGTGACGGTGTAATCAGTAAGACGGTGCCGTAACGCGCGCACGTGAGCCCGGGGGTCGGGTCGATGGCGGCAATGCAACGATCAGCTTCTTGTACAGTAGCTGCGGAGGGAAACCAAAAAAGGAACGGGTCTCACCTGTTGGTTTTCTTGCCCATGAAATTCATATGCGATCAACGACCGATGGTCCTCACCAGATAGATCGAGTGCCATCCCCAGCGGACGTCGGTAGCAGTGTAACGGCCCTGCTCAAACTTCCGCATCGTTTTCTGTGCAGGCGGGATCGGAGTCTGGGATTGCGCCAAAGGTGAGGTTCTAACTTGTTATTGTAGCGATCTGTGATGTAGCCCTGGAAGAGAGACCCGGATGGGCGACGGGGGAAAGGAAGATCGTGGAAACTAATGTATTCCCACTCTCTTATCGTACATATAAGTCGGAGAGCATGACGTATAAGTAAGCGGTCTAGGTCGGGCCTGGTCAGGCGCCCTTTAGATGGGCGCTAGGCCCATGGATGGTTTTTCGAGTAACTATACACTGCGGGCAGACCGCAATGAAATCCAATTCAGTTGGAGAAAATTGACCAATCAGATCTCGCATCATTGCGGTCTGCCCGCAGTGTATAGTAGTTGCCGAATTGTTTGCCACTTTAGATCTATATGGCGAGATCCTTGGGTAATATACGAATTGTGACTCATTGAAACCACGCCGAGGTTATCACATCAAATCAGAATGGGAGAGTCTGGAGTGAAGCCGAGTTTGTATAGATTCCTAAGGCCGTGCGTCTCATTAGTCATTACTGTCGGTAGCAAGAGGCTTGCCAAGAGCAAAGTATTCTGCTTCGATAGATGATTGTGCGATGCATGACAGTTTCTTTGACCTCCAAAGGATGGCCCCCTCTGCAGATAAGAAGACGATCCCGGTAGTCCATTTATTTTGATCTCACTTCAGACGCAGCGAAGAGGATTTGTGTTACTGTATACTAGCCTGAGCCTCACGCAGAAGCGTGTGCAGGAACAAGCCAAGCACGGGACTCGCTCTGAGTGAGGGGGTTAGAGTACAGTAGCATGTCATTTCTGTTTGAAAAATGAAAAGCTTCGGTGCTTTGAGGATGACGAGACGATCGAGGCGAGGGCAATCGATTTGCTTGCAAGCGGTGCAGTGCTCCGGCCAAGCAAGCCGACAAAAACTCGGATAAGCCCGGTGATTGCCTAGTTTGGGCGAGGTCTCCTCTGAGGTCTATTAATAATTAATATGCTGTCCTTTCCCCTCCATAGATGTCAAAACTCTCATAGTATAGCGATAAGATCCTGGAAGAGGACGCTAGTGGGCGTCTGAGGTGAGGAGGGATCTGGAATGTCTGCTCTGTCTGCTCTGCTCTATTCAATTCCCCCTGTACACTAGCCGACAAGATTACTATGCATCAGCACTGAGTAAGCGGCTGGCCGGCTGCCTGCATGTATACCATGCACCCCTAACCACTTAGTTATAGTTACGGTGCGGTGACTTTGGAAACAAGGCCAACAGAGGCAAGCTTGGCAAAAATCCGTTTTTACAGCTGTAATCTGGTCACCCACTCCTTCTCTCACCGCCGCCATGTCGAAATTGCACGACTTTCTAGTAGAGCGTGCTCTATTCCCATTCCCTCGTCTTCCTGGCCATAAATCTTATGCTACTACCGATATATCCATACTCGATGTCGATTTGCTTGAAACAGAGTGGAAAGCCAAGCTTGCTGTGCGAGACGATACTCTTGTTCAGAAGCTTTGTCGTGCTCTGGGAGATACCCTTGGGGACGCCCCTTTAGCAGAGGGCGCCGAAAAATATTTCCTGGCGAGTTTTTCGCCTAGAATCCAAGTCGATGAGCGTGGTGGAGAAGATCGTGATTGGTCCAGGAATTTAAGTGAAGCTCATGTAAGTGTTTCCGGATGCTCATCATTCGAAACCGAGCAATTTCGAACTGACTCCGGGGCAGACTCGGATGTTGCTAGACAAGGGGTTCTTCATCGCCGCAAGAAAATTCTTTTGGGAATACGATCAATATATCTTCACTACGACTCTAGAGCATTTGGCCGAAAGTGGGAGCTCCATAGTTGACTATGTTGCACTGGTGAACGATGAAATTACGGCACTCTGTGAAGCAAAATCACCATCGGTCATGAAGAGTGTCTGCGATTCGCTACCGCCACACGGCATCCAGTTGAAATGGGTTCAAGCTCAACCTCTGGTGCCGAAAATTATGTCAAAGGTGAGTACGCTATTCCCATTGGTTATGGCACTCGTTTTAAAGAGAAATGTGTAGGTCGCATTGTATCTGGGCCTCAGAAAGACGGAATGGCTCTTTCTTACCTGCTACAACTACTGGGTTATATGCCGTCTTGTGAGGGATGACGACAACCCCTTTCTTGCGTACTCGCCACCGATCAGCATCGGAGGGTCATCTGAGGCTTTTCGAGCGTTCCTTGGTGCTGTTTTATCTGTCGTCAAAGATGTGCGTGTCGAGTCCAGCGCATACAATTCAAATATCACACTCGATACTATCGAGGAGGAACAAGATAACGGCCCTTTACCTGAAGATGACATTAAGTATCAGGGTAGCTCGGGGACAGGGGCTGACACTCCCCCAATGACCCGTAGCCGTGGCCGCAATAGTCGTGGGAACACTGAGTCCGAGTTATTGGTTCATACATTCCTCCAAGGCCGATATCGATCATTTGGCTCACTCACCTTCAGGTTACTTCGTCTTCTCCCAAATTGCCTGAAAGCCTCCAAGTATGGACACGTCTGTATACCATGTCGGATAACACTTTCACCGTTCCACGATGCGGGAAGTCCGGGAACGATAAACTACGCTTACGGTTTACCCGTTTTATAGCATCGGGATCGACTGGCAGCGTCTGGCAATGTCGTTTTGATACCAGCTATGACTCATTTGCTGCCAAGATCGTTGAGTTGTTACGCCCCTCTGACACTTCGAACCGACAACAGCTCCATAATGAGTTTAAAATCTACCTTATCTTGGACGAGGCATATCGGTCTGGGCGACTACGCGATCGCATTGCTCCGCGCTGCTATGGGGCATTTGAGAGTAGTAACATGGACGTCCTTATCCTTGATTTATGCGACAGCATTCTGGATTCGTGGGGCGATCTAAGCGCTTCAGAGCGGTATGCAGTGGAAATTATGTCGAATAATTGCTCTTACATTGACGATACATGATTTCCTGCAGATCTGACGTATACAAGTTGGTACAAGACCTCCACAGTATTGGAGTAGTCCATAAAGACCTGGAACCCCGAAATATAGTACGTACCCATGGAGGCGGGTTCCTTCTCATCGATTTTTCGGAGAGTAGGAAGCATGTCTGTAAGGAAAGCAAGGTACGATATATGGACACTTGGCTCTATGAGTGAGTAGCTAACACCGAAATAGGTCAGTGTACCCATTACCCACCTCGCTCCGAATCAGAAGTGTTACGAGCTGCAAACATTGCGAAAATTGTTATGGGGATGACAGCCTTATCTATGAATTTCGTGTGAAAGAGACTGATTCATTGCATCAAGGACACTTCAAGTGCCTTCGAAATGTTTACAAACTGTATATTGGTGGCAAAACCGATGGCAGCTTCAGATTAATGTGTTCCTGACGTATGGTCCTTTCTGACGGTCATCTCGGCCTACATGTAAGACGAAATAAAGTATCAATACATCAATGTCCATGGGGAGTGTTAGCCCTTAAGCCTTAGAATCGGATTTTTGTAGCGCTTAAGAGTGAGTTCGGCACATTTGAAACACATCCTGGATGTGCACAGTGGGCCACGAGACCTTTGTACATGAACCTGTAGAGAGGAGAAACGGCTGAAGGAACATTATAGTAAGGTCCGGTTACAATGCATATTGTAGTCCAGTACCTCATTGTGACATGTACTATCTGACCCTGAGTCATTATAAAAGGAATCCACATCATTATTTAGTACTACATGACCAAGGCCGAAATCGATGCTTGCAAAGAAGGCACTTGCTTAGAAATATACGTAGAGATACAAAGAAAACCGGAGGCAAATTGTAGTCGAATCGAATGCGCTGTCTGAGCACCGCTGTACTCGTACAGAACACAGTACGAGTACAGCGCGTTCAGCCCATGATTCGAATCTCCGAAGGCCGCACCCACATCACGTTAGACATCACCATCAACGATTCGTGTTACGGTCCTCGTCGTAGTCGTCACGCTCGTAGTTGTCACGCTCGTAGTCGTTATCATAGTCGTCGTCGCAGCTCCTCTCTGGATGTTCTCAGTTGTTGAGATCGGCGGGTTCTTCACAACCTGCTGCTTCGCTGCCGGCGCCGGGTTAAGCCGCCAATAGGTGCTCACGTCGTTCCGTTCCTTCGTCAGAAACAGCTGCGGTGTGCGGTTCCGCAAGT
The DNA here is from genome assembly GCA_022884055.1 of Russula griseocarnosa. Taxonomy (NCBI): domain Eukaryota; kingdom Fungi; phylum Basidiomycota; class Agaricomycetes; order Russulales; family Russulaceae; genus Russula; species Russula griseocarnosa. Next base: position 147,904 of record JAGKRU010000046.1, read on the forward strand.
AAGCAACAATTTAAAACTAAAAGCTTACAGGCGCTCCTGCATAACTTCCCTTGAAGCTCAGGGCCACTGATCTCGGAATGTGGAAGCTGGATACTAGTAAAAACACGTAATGAGGACAGTATGCATTGGCCTCAGGTTACCACGAGCTTTTTTACACTTATCGGACATACACGTCTCCTCCATCATCCTCGACGCCGTCCTCTACATTCCTACTCTTATCGCCATTATGCATCTTCCACTTCCCAACACGTCGGGAGGGTCTCCGTGACAACTTCAGCGGCCCCTTCTGGGTGCAGTCTTTTCAAGTCTCGAACAGCGAGGAACAAGCAGTTCCGGAAGACGCTGCTGATGACGATACCTGGACCGCAAGGATGGAACTCCCACTACAGTACGAAGTACGTGGACGTGAATGTGACGGTGTAAGTAAATTTGCAATATTGACGTGCGCGTGTGGGTCCGGGGTTGGGTCGGTGGCGACAATGCAACGATCAGCTTCTTGTACAGTAGCTGCGGAGAAAAAGAAAAAAAGGAACTAGTTCTCACTTGTTGGTTTTCTTGCCCATAAAACTTATATGTGATCAACGACCGATGGTCCCGCCACTGGCAGATAGATCGAGTGCCATCCCCAGCGGACGTCGGTAGCAGTGTAACGGCCCTGCTCAAACTTCCGCATCGTCTTCTGTGTAGGCGGGATCGGAGTCTGGGATTGCGCCAGAGGTGAGGTTCTAACTTGTTATTGTAGCGATCTGTGATGTAGCCCTGGGAGAGAGACCTTGATGGGTGTCGGGGGGAAAGGAAGATCGTGGAAACTAATGGCATTCCCACTCTTATCATACATATAAGTCGGAGAGCATGACGTAAAAGCAAGCGGTCTATCATAGGTCGGGCCTGGTCCCCTTCAGACGGGCGCTAGGCCCATTGATGGTTTTTCGAGCAACTATCGTAGTAGTTGCTGAACTGGGTGCCACGTTAGATCAATATGGCGAGATCCTTGGGTAATATACGGATTGTTACTCATTGAAACCACGCAGAGGTTATCGCATCAAATCAGAGTGGGAGAGTCTGGAGTGAAGCTGAGTTCGTATAGATTCCTAAGCCCGCGCGTCTCATTACTGTCGGTAGCAAGAGCAAAGTATTCGGCTTCGGTAGATGATTGTGCGATGCGTGACTGTTTCTTTGACCTCCAAAGGATAGCCCATTCTGCAGATAAGAAGACGATCCCGGTAGTCCATTTACTTTGATCTCACTTCAGACGCAGCGAAGAGGATTTGTGTTATACTAGCCTGAGCCTATGCAAAGACACAGGCAGAAGCGTGCCATTGTGCAGGAACAAGCCAAGCACGGGACTCGCTCGGAGTGAGGGGGTTAGAGTACAGTAGTATCTCACTTCTGTTTGAAAATGAAAAACTTCGGTGCTTCGAGGATGACGCGATGATGACGCGACGAGGCGAGGACAATAATTTTGCTTGAAAGCGGTGAAAGCGGTGCGGTGTTCCGGCCAAGCAAGCCGACAAAAACTCGGATAAGCCCGGTGATTGCCTAGTTTGGGCGAGGTCTGCTACTATGCCCCTGCACTGAGTAAGCGGCTAGCGCACCCCTAACCACTTAGTTATAGTTGCGGTGCCGGTCACTTTGGAAACAAGGCCAACAGAAACAGAGGCAAGCTCAGCAACTTCTTGTTGATAACAGCGAACGATGCAATGTGTTACTTCAGGTCGAGGTCGCACTATTTTTACAAAACAAATAAAACACAAAAACTCGTTTTCACAGCTGTAATTGGCCACCCACTTCTTCTCTCACCGCCGCCATGTCGAAATTGCACGACTTTCTAGTAGAACATGCTCTATTCCCATTCCCTCGTCTTGATGGCCATAAATCTTATGGTACTACCGATATATCCATACTCGATGTCAATTTGCTCGAAACAGAGTGGAAAGCCATGCTTGCTGTGCGAGACGATACTCTTGTTCGGAAGCTTTGTCATGCTCTGGAGGATATCCTTGGGGATGCCCCTTTAACAGAGGAGGCCAAAAATTATCTCCTGGCGAGTTTTTCGCCTAGAATTCAAGTCGATGAGCGTGGCCGAGAAGACATTGATTGGTCCAGGAATTTAAATAAAGCCCGTGTAAGTGTTTCCGGATGTTCATCATTCGAAACCGAGCAATTTAGAGCTGACCCTGGGGGCAGACTCGGAAGTTACTAGACAAGGGTTCTTCGTCGCCGCAGGAAAATGTCTTTGGGAATATGATCAATCTACCTTTAATACGATTGAAGAACATTTGGCTGAAAGAGGAGGCTCTAGGGCTGACTACCTTACACTGGTGAACAATGAACTTACGGCACTCTGTGAAGCAAAATCGCCATCGGTCATGAAGAGTGTCTGTGATTCGCTACCGCCACACGGCATCCAGTTGAAATGGGTTCAAGCTCAACCTCTGGTGCCAAAAATTATGTCAAAGGTGAGTACGCTATTCCCATTGGTTATGGCACTCGTTTTAAAGAGAAATGTGTAGGTCGCATTGTATCTGGGCCTCAGAAAGACGGAATGGCTCTTTCTGACCTGCTATAACTACTGGATTGTATGCCGTCTTGTGAGGGATGACGACAACCCCTTTCTTGCGTACTCGCCACCAATCAGCATTGGAGGGTCATCTGAGGCTTTTCGAGCGTTCCTTGGTGCTGTTTTATCTGTCGTCAAAGATGTGCGTGTCGAGTCCAGCGCATACAATTCAAATATCACACTCGATACTATCGAGGAGGAACAAGATAACGGCCCTTTACCTGAAGATGACATTAAGTATCAGGGTAGCTCGGGGACAGGGGCTGACACTCCCCAATGACCCGTACCCGTGGCCGCAATAGTCGTGGGAACACTGAGTCCGAGTTATTGGTTCATACATTCCTCCAAGGCCGATATCGATCATTTGGCTCACTCACCTTCAGGTTACTTCGTCTTCTCCCAAATTGCCTGAAAGCCTCCAAGTATGGACACATCTGTATACAATGTCGGATAACACTTTTGCTATTCCACGATGCGGGAATGATAAACTACGCCTACGGTTTACCCATTTTATAGCATCGGGATCGACTGGCAACGTCTGGCAATGTCGTTTTGATACCAGCTATGACTCATTTGCTGCCAAGATCGTTGAGTTGTTACACCCCTCTGACACTTCGAACCGACAACGGCTCCGTAACGAGTTTAAAATCTACCTTATCTTGGACGAAGCATATCGGTCTGGGCGACTATGCGATCGCATTGCTCCGCGCTGCTATGGGGCATTTGAGAGTAGTAACATGGACGTCCTTATCCTTGATTTATGTGACAGCATTCTGGATTCGTGGGGCGATCTAAGCGCTTCAGAGCGGTATGCAGCGGAAATTATGTCGAATAATTGCTCTTACATTGACGATACATGATTTCCTGCAGATCTGACGTATACAAGTTGGTACAAGACCTTCACAGTATTGGAGTAGTCCATAAAGACCTGGAACCCCGAAATATAGTACGTACCCATGGAGGCGGGTTCCTTCTCATCGATTTTTCGGAGAGTAGGAAGCATGTCTGTAAGGAAAGCAAGGTACGATATATGGACACTTGGCTCTATGAGTGAGTAGCTAACACCGAAATAGGTCAGCGTACCCATTACCCATCTCGCTCCGAATCAGAAGTGTTACGAACTGCAAACATTGCGAAAATTGTTATGGGGATGGCAGCCTCATCTATAAATTTCGGGTGATTCATTGCATCAAGGACACTTCAAGTGCCTTGGAAATGTTTACAAACTGTATATTGGTGGCAAAACCGATGGCGGCTTCTGATTAATGTGTTCCTGACGTATGGTCCTTTCTGACGGTCATCTCGGCCTGCATGTAAGACGAAATAAGGTATCAATACATCAATGTCCATAAGCAGTGTTAGCCCTTAAGCCTTAGAATCGGATTTTTGTGGAGCTTAAGAGTGAGTTCGGCGCATCTGAAACACATTCTACTGTAGATGTGCACAGTGGGCCACGAGACCCCTGTACATGAACCTGTAGAGAGGAGAAACGGCTGAAGGAACATTACAGTAACGTCCAGTTACAATGCATATTGTACTCGAGTACCTCATTGTGATATGTGCTCTCTGAACCTGAGGCCTGAGTCATTATGAAAGGAATTTACATCATTATTTAGTACTACATGACCAAGGCCGAAATCGATGCTTGCAAAGAAGACACTTGCTTAGAAATATACGTAGAGATACAAAGAAAACCGGAGGCAAATTGTAGTCGAATCGAATGCGCTGCTGAGCGAGCTGTACTCGTACAGAACACAGTACGAGTACAGCGCGTTCAGCCCATGATTCGAATCTCCGAAGGCCGCACCCACATCATGTTAGACATCACCATCAACGATTCGCGTTATGGTCCTCGTCGTAGTCGTCACGATCGTAGTCGTTATCATAGTCGTCGTCGCAGCTCCTCTCTGGATGTTCTCAGTTGTTGAGATCGGCGGGTTCTTCACAACCTGCTGCTTCGCTGCCGGAGCCGGGCTAAGCCGCCAATAGGTGCTCACGTCGTTCCGTTCTTTCGTCAGAAACAGCTGCGGTGTGCAGTTCCGCAAGTAAGCAACAAATTAAAACCGAAAGCTTACGGGCGCTCCTGCATAGCTTCCCTTGAAGCTCAGGGCCATCTCGGAATGTGGTAGCTGGATACTAGTAAAAATACGTAATGAGGACGGTATGCATTGGACTCAGGTTACCACGAGCTTTTTACACTTACCGGACATACACGTCTCCTTCTTCTTCGTCCTCGACGCCGTCCTCTACATTCCTACTCTTATCGCCATTACGCATCACTTCCACTTCCCAACACGTTGGGAGGGTTTCCGTGACAACTTCAGCGGCCCCTTCTAGGTGCAGCCCCTTCAAGTCCCGAACAGCGAGGAACAAGCTGTTCCTGAAGACGCTGCTGATGACGAAACCTGTGCCGCAAGGATGGAACTCCCACTACAGTGCGAAGTACATGGACGTGAATGTGACGGTGTAGGTAAATTTGCAATATTGTAAGACAGCACCATAACGCGTGCGTGTGGGTCCGGGGGTTGGGTTGATGGCGACAATGCAACGATCAGCTTCTTGTACAGTAGCTGTGGAGAGAAAGAAAAAAAGGAACGAGTCTCACCTGTTGGTTTTCTTGTCCATAAAACTTATATGCGATCAACGACCGATGGTCCCCACCAGATAGATCGAGTGCCATCCCCCAGCGGACGTCGGTAGCAGAGTAACGGCCCTGCTCAAACTTCCGCATCGTCTTCTGTGCAAGCGGGATCGGAGTCTAGGATTGCGCCAGAGGTGAGGTTCTAACTTGTTATTGTAGCGATCTGTGATGTAGCCCTGGGAGAGAGACCCTGATGGGCGTCGGGGGGAAAGGAAGATCGTGGAAACTAATGTATTCCCGCTCTCCTATAGTACATAAAAGTCGAAGAGCATGACGTAAAAGTAAACGGTCTAGTCGGGCCTGGTCAGGCCCCCTTCAGACGGGCGCTAGGCCCATTGATGGTTTTTCGAGAAACAAGTTGCTGAATTGGGTGCCACGTTAGATCGATATGGCGAGATCCTTGGATAATATACGGATTGTTAATCATTGAAACCACGCCGAGGTTATCGCATCAAATCAGAGTGGGAGAGTCTGGAGTGGAGCCAAGTTCGTATAGATTCAAGTTCCTAGGCCCGCGCGTCTCATTACTGTCGGTAGCAAGAGCAAAGTATTCTGCTTTGGTAGATGATTGTGCGATGCGTGATTGTTTCTTTGAACTCCAAAGGATGGCTGCCTCTGCAGATAAGAAGACGATCCCAGTAGTCCATTTACTTTGATCTCGCTTGAGACGCAGCGAAGAGGATTTGTGTTATACTAGCCTGAGCTTATGCAAATACACTGGCAGAAGCGTGTGCAGGAACAGGCCAAGCACGGGATTCGCTCGGAGTGAGGGGGTTAGAGTACAGTAGCATGTCATTTCTGTTTGAAATGAAAGTTTCGGTCCTTAGCTTTGAGGATGAGGCGAGGACAATTTGCTGGAAAGCGGTGTGGTGCTCAGGCCAAGCAAGGCAAGGCACAGCCAACAAGTGAATTGCCTGATTTGGGGTGAAGCATTGTGCCGAAAGGAGGGTCGCAGCTAGCGCGAGAGCGACGTCGCGGTAAGCAGAGGCGACGCGTGGATGCGCAATGGGACGAAAGGGAAGAACTCCAATGATACTCGATGATAATATTCTGGTCTGTAATGGTCGTCTTATAAGCCCCAGAGGCTGGCTGAATATGTAAGCAAGGAATATACGAGTGGAGCCCAGTAATGAGCTGGTAGTGAAGCGGGTATGATGTCCGTAACATGTGACTGAGTATCATATGATCGTAGGCATGTGAGCCTATGTCGTGCGTGATCAGTCTCAGTCCCTAGTCTCCAGCACATTGTACTGATGTACTGCACAACAATTATCAATCGGTGCAAGAAGCCCTGACAGACGGACGACATATGAAAGGTTTCGAGGCTACTCGCTGAGACGATCTTGCATGTTGGATACGATGGCCGATGCCTCCTTGATGAACTTCACAACGTATACTGTAACTGGATAATGGGAAGCATTGATGAACACGTGGGGCTCCGTCCAGCAGCGGCGAACTAGTGGGCCCTGGAGTAGAATGGAGATGTATTGAAACACATCTTGAAGTGTCTGAAGCGAGATTTATTCACTCACAGCAACAACTACACATGGCCACACGGAAACAAGCTTGAGCGCTAAGTCCACCGTAAACCCGTCCCTAACAGTCTTCCGGCGCTAAGACTCCTTGTGGGAAAGTCTCTGGGCGACTACAGTAAGTTAATTATTAGGCTCTTATCGATGGCGAGGTTCTGCGTGACAGTGCGTCGCTCACCTCACCCAACCCTTTACCTCCACCATCTACTGTCGTCTTCTCACCACTGACTGCTCTTTGCTTAGCCATATTTCTTCCATTTTCGATATGAGTCAACCTTCTTCCTTGTCGTCCACTTTCCGGATACTCTTCAATGCCGCTCTCCAGGACTACAAAGACAAAACGGGGAATACCCTACCCGATCATCCGATCGCCAAGCAACTTGAAACATGCGAATCTGTCGAGTCTATTACCGCCATTCTTCAAGAACAAACACGGAGCTTTCGTGAATTTACGGAAAGTGATGGAAGGCTCATGAAAGCTCTCAAATCTTCAGTTAACATCTTGTGCGCGCCCTCTATTAACTCCATCCTTAACGAGGCGATTGGTCTAGTAGTGCGTCGAAAATCATTCATCAGTGGACCTTGTTTCTAATGACTTCTACAGCCATTCCCTCCTGCGAAAGCAATATTCGCTGGCTTCGGCATTTTACTCGCCGTATGTCTCTCTTCCTCCGATTTCATCCGCATGTCTCCTGACATCTGACTTCCCTAGACTGTCAAAGAAATGCGTGCTGGCTACGATGCACTGGTTGACCTTTTCGCGTCCTTCGAGAACTTCCTGAGCAGACTCAGTATTTATTCCGGGATCTCTCCTACGCCAGCCTTGACAAATGTTCTGGTGAAGATAATTGTGGAACTAATCTCGACGCTCGCTCTTGCTACCAGGCAAGTCAAGCAAGGGCGATTTAGTGCGTTTGTGCTGCCTGTTATGATGGTTGACTGAATGGAATTTAGAGAAATTTATGGGGAAGCTCCGGGGAGAGAAGGACATCGAAGCGACGATCCAGAGGTTGGATCGGCTCACGTTGGATGAGGGTCGGGCGACTGCCGCTCAAACCCTCGAAGTTGTCTGCGGTCTCGTCCAGCATAGGAGGGCCATCATGGATGGTGAGCATTCGTTCCGTTCTTCCTTAGCCTCCTGCTGAATGTTCATAATATACACCCAGACGCAGACAGGAATGAATTGGAAACCGGAATCTTGCACGCTCTAGGTATGGCTTTAATCAGCTGGCGACAATCGGCCAATACAATGTCTGACTGGGTGGTAGAATCTATGCAAGAAATCGTGAGTGGATTGAAGAAGGAAAAACGTAGGTGATTTATATGCCGATGACCGCGTAGACAGCTTGGGAGCACTGAGGGGGACTTACAGGCGACAAATTGCAGCAAGACGTCCGAAACTGGCTTTCACCTTCAGATCCGTGGAAGAATCATACCCTCGCGCGTGAATCTCGGCACGGCAGAACCGGAACATGGTGGATTGAAAGTGACACCTATGCGGAATGGAAGTCTTCTGATGCAGGCTCACTGTTATGGCTTCATGGAAAGCGTTCGTATTTCGCTCTGTATTTTTTTCCTGTAACTGATGATTACTGCTTTTTTCAGCGGGTGCAGGAAAGAGTGTCGTCTGGTCCGGTAGTCTTTTAATAGTTCATATTCGCGAGCTTATTCTGTTTGCTAGTTCTGCGATCATCGAGGACATCCGCATCTTGCAGAAAGCCGGGCTGTCATCACTCGCATTCTTTTACTGTGACTTCAGGGATGACCAAAAGAAGGACCGGCGCGAGATACTCTCTTCCTTACTGGTCCAGCTTGGTGAACAGTCCGACGCCTACTCCACCATTCTTTCCAAATTTTATGACGCCCATCGTCGTGGTTCGCAACAGTCATATGCAAGTGACAGCGAACTAGCAGATTGTCTCAAAGACATGCTGAAGCTCCCAGGTCAAGCAACAGTCTATATAGTTATCGATGCCCTGGACGAATGTCAAGTAACAACTGGTCTGGTATTCACTCGTAAAAAAGTCTTGGAGCTTCTGGAGGAACTTGTCAATTTACACATTCCGAACCTGCGGATTTGTGTCACTAGTCGACCCGAGGTTGACATCGTAGATGTCCTTGATAATTTGGCGTTTTGTTCCGTTTCCCTTCACGGACAGACTGGGCAAGTCCAGGACATTGCCGAATACATCAGATCTTTCGTTTACACAAGTCGTGAGATGAGACGATGGAAGGCGACAGATAAGCAACTGGTCGTTGATGAGCTCACAAATAAGGCCGACGGGATGTAAGTAATCTATGCTACTATCGCATATTTCGCTCATTTACATTTGTAACGTAGGTTCCGTTGGGTGGTCTGTCAGCTGGTCTACCTCAGTCGCTGCATCCCAGGACGGATTCGGTATGCACTGAAGGAATTACCAACGACGCTGGATGCGACATATGCTCGCACTTTGGAAGAAATCGACGAGCAAAACTGGGAATATGCACACCGCCTTTTTCAGTGTGTTGCAGCGGCTTCCCGACCACTTCGTGCAGAGGAACTCGCAGAGTTTCTCGCATTTGACTTTGAGGCCGGATCCATTCCTGAATTCCTAGCTGATTGGCGCTCGGAAGACCCCGAAAACGAGGTGTTATCGATTTGTTCCACTTTACTCGTCGTTGTCAAGCCGCGTTTGAGCTCCCCGGTTATCCAATTTGCACATTTTTCAGTCAAGGAGTACTTGACGTCCGCACGGCTTGCTGAAGCAAAGGACACCATTTCCCGTTTTCACGTCTCCGTAACATCAGCTCATACCATCGTTGCTCAAGCCTGTCTGGGTTTTCTACTACACCTTGATGAAAACATCACCGAGGACAGGCTGAAGGACTTCCCTCTCGCCGAGTATGCTGCGGAGCACTGGGTGGACCATGCACGGTTTGAAAATGTGTTGTCAAAGGTGCAAGATGGGACGAAACGTCTGTTCGACTCAAGCAAAAGCCATCTTTCGGTCTGCGGTTTGGATATACGATCCTGAAGAACCTCATCGTCGATTCGGGCGATCTCAACACCCGTCACAGGCAAAGGCAACACCCTTGCATTATGCAGCCTCGTATGGCATACATGACATTGTGGCGTTCCTGATCGTCGAGCAATCACACAACGTAAATGCTCGGGGCTCCGGCAGCAAACGAACCCCGTTTCATGTAGCATTACGCCACAGACATATGGATGTCGCTCGGCTGCTTCTTGAGCACGGTGCGGATATAGATGCCCGGGACGATGACGAATACACTCCATTACTTCGGGCGTCGCAAGACGGAGATGTAGAGCTTGCTGGTGTCCTTCTGGAACATGGTGCGGATGTGAATGCGCAGGACAAAAGAGGGTTTGCGCCTTTGTATTTTGCATCCGCATCTGGAAGGCTAGCAAATGCTCAGATGCTTCTCAAGTATGGCGCAAATGTGAAAGCCCTGAACAAGGATAACGAGACTCCATTACATTATGCAAGAAATGAAGTGACTGCTCGGACTCTCCTCGAGCACGGGGCAGATGCGAACACCCTGGACATCAACAATCGGACACCGTTGCATCGTGTATTGGAAATCGGACATGTGGAAGCTGCTCGGGTCCTTCTCGAGCATGGTGTAGACGCGAACACCCGAGATACCAACAACACGACACCGTTACATCTGGCATCCGGCCCAAAGTACAAGTACATGGTTTGGAGGTTTCTTGACGTTGCACGGTTGCTGCTTCAGTACGGCTCCGATATTCATGCACGGGATAACGAGGGTCAAACTCCATTCATGAGAGCGACAGGAAAAGGGGATGACGAAATGATGCAGTTATTGTTGGAGCATGGAGCGGAGGATGACAGGGTTGTGATGACGACGGACAGACAGGGCGACGTCGTGTAGGCTGTGAACGATTATCATTGTATGCAGAAATACACATAGAACCAGCACTATAAGTGTAATGCTATTTAATACCCATACGCAGGAGCAAGTGTCTTACTTGACAAGTGCGGTACGATGCCATCGGCTAATTGCTATCCGAGTCACTGCCCCGGATATTCTTCCTTCAAGAGCATATATTAGTATTGATCTTTGCTACGCCAAAAACACTGACTTTTGAACCATCACACTGGCAGAATCGAATTATGAGCAAAAACGGTCTCAGATGTATAATTCATGCAGTAAGTCCAAAACTGACATCTTCGTAATCTTGGGCTCGGGTCCTGGTCGATGCCGTTCGTGCATATCCCGACAATATTATGATATTGCATGTATTTTATTTTAGAGTTTGAGGACGACGCGGCGGTTGTTGATATCAAGAGCCAAGGTTGAAACGAACGTTTTGAGCTAGATATGTGTTAGCGTGGATTTCGTATGAATATGTCCAGATGAGGGCGCAAGCGCAGGCATATCATTATATAATAGAATAGAAGGAAGGTGTGTTCTGCCCACACTGCTTGCGATGAGATGGCGCAAAAGATGAACAGACGACAGGAGGGGGGAAAAGGCAAGTGAAACAAAAAGTTGACCTAACTATAATAGCCCCTTAGCACGGGGCGTGGGGTACCAGCGAAAGTCAGAATTGAAGCTTGCACACTCGAACATGGACCAACTCGGACTCGGGCTGCGTACCAGTCGGGAGGTGCAGTAGGAATTAAAGCCATATATAAAAATCTCTGCAGTTGATCGGCAATCTGAATTTGGGAGCATCTGATCATCTGGCAAAGTCTCGGAAAGGCGCAATAGAATAACACAAATACGAGGTGCAAAGCCATGGCTGAACGTAGTCCGAGATATGAGGTTGAATGTAAGGGTCAGGTGAACATAGTAGAGAATGGGGCGAAGGAAAAAAAAAGTCAGCTTGCCTAAGGAATTGCGGTATAAAACGGGGAACTCACAGCCAACTAGGAATCGGTCGAGGTATGCTCGTATCGATTCCCTCGCTTACTGCAATACGTCCTCGTCCTCGTCATCTGACGCTATCGCATAGGCTTGGTCGAAGAGAATCTTGAACCCTCATCTAAGGTTAGGATTATGTGGTAGCCACGTAATGGGTACTCAACAAGAGCCTAACAGAAAAAGCACCGCTCCTGCGCTCCTTTCACCCAGTTTCATGCACCACTCGCCTCAAAGGGGTCTCATCGCCCACTTCAGCTCCTCCAATCCATCAAGACGCGCGCATCAGACACAGCGAGTGCGACACGTTATTGTAAGCCGGTTGAAGTTGGTTCCGGTGCAGGGTCTGGCACATGTCGCGTGTGACGGAATACCGGCTGACTTACTTGGGTTTGCTGGAAGTGTAGGCCGGGATAGAAGGAAAAAAAGAGCTTTTGCTGTGGCAACCAGCGTGATCTGAGACAATGAATTGGATGGATCAATGTTGGGATCGGAGGAAGTGGAGGGCAGGGTTGACGAGCAACGATGGGAACGATCGAGACGGGCTGGGGCTTCCATTCTACTGTTCCACCTGTCACTTCTCCTACCCTCCTGCAATTTTCACCTCAAGCTGAAGCGCTGAAGTACTGAACTTCTCTAGATCTGTTTATTGATCTTCCGGACTAGATACAAATCTTAGGTAAACGATCGACTTCCTAGCTAGTATTGGGCTTGAAGGTTGATGTCCTCTGTGGCCTCTCAAGAAAATGTATTTCTGTAGTCCACTGGTACATTTGCTACTGACAACATCGACAATGAGTGATTGTCGATCATCGTTCTTGGTGACCGGATGACACCCCCCGTTCCATTCGTCTGCCGCTCAATTTGGGCTCTCGATTGCCTTTTCGGGCCATTTCCCCAGGGATTGGGTCGCGAAATTTTTTTTTTTTTGACCCCCTCCCACCCTAGGTCCGGGATCCGTGTTCCGCCACCCCTTACATCTAGGCGGGAATGAGGCCACAGCATGGTCGTTGTCATCCTCACCACCGTTTTTGTTGGTGTCCTTCTCTATAGGCGTATCAGAAAGCGTCGTGCGCGTAAACGGGTGTCGATATATCGCGGAGGATGAAGTGATCATCATCGGGAGGGAATCTAGCCCTCCATCCAGCCCCCCGTCATCGCCTCACCCATATGAGCCCTCAAGAGGCCCTCCTCAACCACGGTCCCCGAATGTATGTATATTACTTCATGGGCACATGTTTTCACGCACATACAGCAGTCGAGTATCCCGGGACATACGTCAGAGACAAGCCCCCACCGTACAGCACAACCGCTCTCCACCAATATAGTATAAACACGCACCACAGCATATAATTTCGGCTTCATATTTGTGTCTCCCAAGTAAGTCGTGACTGACATGGACTCGGAGGACTCGGAATCTGTGTGATTGTTGTGCACACGATGGGTTCGGTCACGACCGAATTCCAGGGAGTTCACACGTTGTTCACATGCGATGTACCGTGGGAACCATGTAAGAATGGAAGGCCTGCACGCGTCTGCACACTGATTCTTCATCCAAAGTACGTCAAAATACACGAAAGAGCGTTTAGCCGACCTCACCCGACTCGCCGCACTCGTCCCACAGGAAGCCCGACAACCAATCAACTTCCACCCCAACCAGTGGGCAAGGCTTCCCCCTCAAAGCGACCGACTACATGCACTTAAGGAAATCCCGCGCGGTGAAGACAGGAAGCACCTTACGACGCAAATCAAACAAGCAACCTCAAATCAGCGAAACAAGACACTCACTCTCTTCTGCCAAGGCTCGAAACCGAACGACAGGGACGGAACCCCAACCGGGATTGCCGTCTGCATAGCCTGGCGGCTCGGAAGGGAAATTGGACATGTAATGAAGTGCCTCGGACCCAACGCAAGCACATCGGACGCGGCTTATGAAGCCATCCAATTGGCCACCGACTATGTTCGGGACCACTTCCCCAACGGCGAAGAGGGTGGCCCCACCGAAATACGATCAACAGACGCCAATGTCGCCCGGGACTGCCTCAAATCAGACACCCGCGACCACCGTGACCACATTGAGAACCTTGCCACTTCTCTCTCCCATATATTAAACACTCAACCCCTTTTACAGATCAAAATAGGCTGGCTACCAGCAGCCAAAGGACTACCCCCACTCCGCCGACTCAAAGCAATCGCAGCAGAAACAGCTCGTCAAGGCCCAACACTACCACCACCGCCACCGACGAAAGCCCAATTACGCACCACAGCGCGACAAGAAGCCATTGCTGAATGGCAGAACAGCTGGATGGAAGCCCGAGGCTCCAACCTGCCTACTTAGCGCTTACCAACCCACCAGACGGCAGCATTCCCCCCTTCGTCAAGGGAATCACCAAATTCTCAAGGCCCATCGTGGCCACCTGTATTAGACTTCTTACAGGCCACGCTTTCACCGGCGAGTACACCGCCCGTTTTCGTCCTAGTTCTTTTGACCCACACCATTGTCAGTGCGGCGAACCCCTACAAACAGCACAACACGTCATCGCGGCATGCCCGCTACACGCCGAAGCACGGAGACGATTTCTCCTGCCAGTTTCGAACACGCTCTCAATTTCGGCCATCTTTGGTACAAAGGAAGGAGGCGAGGCCCTAGGGAATTTCTTGGCAGCGTCGCAGGCTTGTATCAGACCATGGAGGCGCGAAGCCCCGCTGGAAGATGAAGAGGAGGATCATGGATAATTTCAGGGGCCATAGGGCCCTGCCACACTACAATTAACAACACGCCAGCTCAAAACACGTAGACAGATTGTATCGATAACTCCAACCAACCGGGCGCTGAACCACCCGCACGCGTCTTTGTACTTACATACATGTAGCGTGTAACAAATGCAGATTCCAAAAAAAAAAAAAAAAAAACGCGTTTAGCCGATGGGCTTTGGGAAAGCCCTATGCCGAGCCGAAGGACTTGGATATCCAGTTTCCGGCCCGCCGTGACTACTGTACGTCTGAGTCTCGAACTGAACTCTGCCCTGTGATTGAGCATCAAGGCCAAAGGGACCTCGTCCCTTCGAGAATTTAGTGGCTGGATGGACATGTTGCAGTACAGCGGAACAATATCCACCGACCATGTTAGCTGGAATTTACGCCTGAGTAGAGAAATAGTCGCGCGTACTCTGTCTGGGTTTACCTGTCGGAGTCGTCCCATCTTGGGGACGTACGTATGTAGGTCAATATTGAGTTTTCCCAACTACGGGTGCTATAATTATGACACGCGCGCGCCTCGCACATCAGACTTGTGGCCATCACGACTATCGCTGTCGGGGTTTGTTCAAGATCTCGGTACTAATCGGGTATGCGCAGTTTATGACTCCATCTTTGCACAGCTAATGATCATATGAACAATTAGCCATGCGACCACAATCACACTTTTCGACTCACATGAACGAAACGTGCTGTCTACACCCTGCAGATGGCTGAGATACGCGTAAGCGCCGGTTATCGCCGGTCATCACAATACAAAAGTGTTCTCAAGGCTGCTTAACCACCGCTACCACCACCACCACCGCTGCCTGAAGTAAAATGGGTAACGCACCAAGCTCCTCCCGTGGCTCAACGCCTCCGCCAGAGCCGCCGCAACCACCGCGGGACTCGCACTGCGGGCAGACCGCAATGAAATCAAGTTCAGTCGGCTATTCTGCGAGATCTAATTGGTCAATTTTCTCGACTAAATTGAAACTTTATTGGGGTCTGCCCACATTCTCATTCACATTTATGCGAGGGCAATCGCTCACCTCCATAGCCCAACCCGTAACGGCCTCTCCGCACCCGCACCCTGCGCCTCACCACACGCCTCCCGCGCCAAAGCCGGAGGTGCCTGACATTGTTGCCGAGGAGCCGGTCGTCGGCCCAGAACCTTCTCAGGTCTCTTCTGAAGAGCCAGAGCAGGATGCTATGGCCTTCGGCGAGGTCCAGCCTTCCCAGGAGGTGACGCCGCCCGTCTCCGAGGAGCGCCCAATGCACGAGGTACCAGCACTCTCGTTCCTTCTGATCACCTCTCTTCGCTTGAAGAAGCTTCCAACACGCAGTCCGAGCACATTTCCTCCTCCCTCAAATTCCCACGTCCCAATACCCCGCATCCCGTCTTCGACAATCCTCGTGTTACTCCATCGCCTGTTCCATTCCCTGTGCCAAACGACCACGAAGACCAAGGGTACGGAACTCAAGAGGACGAGGACCGCACCACACAGGTCTCGCAGCGTGCTCCGGGTAAGCATGTACACTGGGGAAGTGTCGAAGCGCAACCCGCGTACGAGCGTCTGCAAGACGAGGAAGACCCAGCGCCGTCGGTGACGGAGCCACAGCCGGACGCGCGCCCGGGGTGCGCTGCCAGGCTCGTGAGGCGCCGGGCTATACCCCCACTGCTCGAGAAGCCAATGCGGAAATTCGAACAGGGCGTTTATACTGTGATGGATGTACGCTGTGGTATGGCACTCGATCTATCCAACGGAAACAATCGGTCGCCGATTGCGTTTGGATCGCATGGGTGGGAGAGTCAGCAGGTGAGCAATTGACTTTCGGGTCCGGGCTGAAAAACCCGGGAGGCAGGTGAAGACAGCTCACACGCTTCGTATCATGTAGTGGGAGTTCTGTCCTTGCGGCTCCGGTTTCATCGTTAAGAATGTCAGTAGTGGCTCGTTCCTCGTTCTTGAGGACCTGCAAGGACATCAAGAAACAAGCGTGGTTGTCACTGGGGACTTCCCGACGTGCTGGGAGATGGAAGTGATGGATAACGGCAGCGCAGAAGATAAAAACGAGGATGTGTATACACGGTATGCGGAGGTTGCAGTGTTCTGCTGAGCAAGGGAGGACCTAACTTCATTGCGATATTTCAGAATCCGGCTGCCGCGCTCTGAGATGGCCTTGTGCTTTGAGGGAGGCTATGCAGGAGCACAGGTACGTCGTTTCACATATACTTGTCCGGCGCACACCGTTTCTAAGAGGGGGATTAAACGAAACAACAGCTCTACCTGACACAAGACACGAACAACATGAGCACTTATTGGAGGCTGCGCGTACCGCAACGCGAGCAGGTCGTGAAGAACCTGCCCTTTACGAACAGAGTCCATCCGGCAGGGTGGAGTGATGGGTTTGATAACAACCACGAGCGTGACAACGACAACGAGAACCATTACGCGGATCGTTACGGGCGACGCATGAGGCATGCGTGCAACGACATAACAGCTTTAACCTGTCTGTGATGGCGATCTTGAGCCACGATCACGAGACACGATTTACGACATTTGAAGCAGGCCATTATTCACGATTCTGACTTTCAGTAGTTTTCACGCATTACTGTCAATGACCTGCCATTGTAACTTATTTTTAGAGGCTTGAGGCTCTGAAGAAAACGGTCATGATATTAGACCTTAGCCGTAGCTAGATTGATGGGTGTTCAAACTTACAAGTTTACTTGGGGAAAGACGATGCCGCAAGCACCTCAAAGTCTACTCTCGGGAACGACCTTTTAACGGAAGCTCCATCCCATCCCTCTCTTATCTGGTCTAAGCTGTTTTATTGCAATGCGATCCAGACACATACTAAGGGATGTGAATGTTAGGGAGCAGTACAGAACGATGTGCGACGGGCAGAACGGTGGTGCCAGCAGGAATGGCGATGCAAGGGGAACAGTCCTCGTCGTAGTCGTCACACTCGTAGTCGTTATCATAGTCGTCGTCGCCGCTCCTCTCTGGAAGTTCTCAGTCATCGAGATTGGCGGGTTCTTCACAACCTGCTGCTTCGCTGCTGGCGCCAGGCTTAACCGCCAATAGTAGGTGTTCACGTCGTTCCGTTCTTTCGTCAGAAACAGCTGCGGTGTGCGGTTCCGCAAGTAAGATACAATTTAGAACTGAAAGCTTACAGGCGCTCCTGCATAACTTCCCTTGAAGCTTAGGGCCATCTCGGAATGCGGAAGCTGGATACTACGATAGTAAAACACATGATGAAGACGGTATGCACTGGCCTCAGGTTACCACGAGCTTTTTACACTTACCGGGCATACACGTCTCCATCATCGCATCATCCTCGGCGCCGTCCTCTGCATTCCTACTCCTATCGCCATTGTGCATCACTTCCACTTCCCAGCACATCGGGAGGGTCTCCGTGACGACTTTAGTGGCCCCTTCCAGGTGCAGTCCCTTCAAGTCCCGAACAGCGAGGAGCGAGTCGTTCATGGCGACGCTGCGGATGATGAAATTTGCGCCGAATTTGCGCCGCAAGGATGGAACACGTGACAGTGTAAGTAAATTTGTAAGACCGCGCCACAACGCGGGCGTGGGCCCGGGGGGTCGATGGCCGCATGGCAGCAATGCAACGATCAGCTTCTCTTGTACAGTAGCTGCGGAGGGAAAGGAAAAAAAAAAGGAATGAATCTCACCTGTTGGTTTTCTTGCCCATGAAATCCAAATGCGATCAACGACCGATGGTCCCCGCCAGATAGATCGAGTGCCATCCCGGGATGATCCCCAGCAGACGTTGGTAGCGGTGTAACGGCCCTGCTCAAACTTTCGCATCGTCTTCCGTGCAAGTGGGATCGGAGTCTGGGATTGGGACAGAGGTAATGTGGCCCTCTGGGAGAGAGACCCTGATGGGAATCGGGGGAAGGACGCTCTCTTATCGTACATATAAGTAGGGAGAAAGCGTAAAGCGGTCTAGTTCCGAGCAGGCCTATTCCGGCCGGCTGCACGTGCTCTGTCGCTCCTCTTCTATCAATGGGGTACAAGGTGTCATGTGATGTCGTGGTTAATACCACGCACGCTCATCTCTCATCGTCGTCGATGATTGACTAATTAGGCATCAGGATAAGTAGTTGATGACATGGGTGTTATTTACGTCCTCTACCCAGGGATAAAAATTTGGCTACCCAGTTCCACGTGTTACAGTACGCCCTCAATGCGAAAGTTTGTGTCATGGAAGTCACTGTCCATCGTGATGCGAACCAAGGACTTAAAGGAGTCACACATACATTCCGTACGGGCTAGTGGTTGGGCAGTATATTGATGCTCAATTGTTCTTGCAAGTAATTATGATGTAGAGTCCACAGTGGCAATTGCGTCAGGTGGAGCTCGACATGGGGATTGTGGAGCATCGTGAACTGTTCAAAGTCAGCGTTATGGACGCCGAGCAATCTAATCACCTGTTTACTAGACCACAAATGACAAAGCTGCAGCGCGTTCAGGATCTCACAGGGTTACCGCAATATCTAGTAGCATTAGATACAGGAACATCATTATTTTTGTAAAGCGCTTTATTTCTGTAGATAGCTAAGTACAAATGTAGGAACATTAAAACAGACAGCAAGAGACACAGCAATGAAGAGACACAGCAATGAACACACACAGGGGTATCGTAGATCTATGGGGGACGATGAGAGATGACGGAGCTAGAGGTGAAAGTATAATGCGTAATAGGTAAATGCATGTACCTGTAAGGAATGTCAGGTATCAATCAACGCCACTGTACTTTTCCAATGCGAACTCCGTCCAGCGAGAGTGACGCGACCGGAAAAGTCGAGTTAGTGCAGCGAAACTGATCGAGAATAGCGATGCGAGCTTGAATGGCGTTATAAAGCTCCTTCTCCCTGAAGAGGAGGCCAGATAGTTCAAACCGTCTATCGCCGATACGCCTGAGGGTCTGTAGGACGTATTGGTCCGTGTAGGCCGGGTTCGTCGAGCCAATTTCATTGGATTTAATATGCCATTGTACAACTTCGATCGGATGAGTGAGCACCGCGATGTGGACGACGCCCCAAATGTGGCAGCGCGATTGAAAGAGGCTGGAGAGCCTTCGCATTCCATCCATATTTCGCGCCAACCATCTACTGTCGTCCCGACGGTGCTGCAAATCACCCGCCCCTGGAATAACTCGTTCGTTGAAAGGACGAGCACCCACTGGGTGGGGAAGCTTCTGGGGTTGAAGATTGCAAGACCGACGTGGGAATCGACCATAATGCAGAAGATGAGGAATAGATGAGGAGGATTGATAGTGAGTGGATGGTTTGTGTGTCAGGTGAAAATGAGTGGGTTGGCTGGGAGCAGCTTGTTTGGGTGATGAGATTTGGGGCGGAAGGATCATTTTCTATTTTATCGGAAGAGATCAGAGACGCAATGTGGACTTGATCGAGTACAGAAGTGTGGATTAGGACTGCGGTCCACACTTCGTCCATTCGCTTTCTTGTGGCTTAGACTTAAGCGCCCAGAATTGTGGCAGTCAGACAATGTCAAAGAGTGCATTCCCACAGCCAAAAAGTGTCGTAACCAAGGTAGCGAAGAAATTTGGAACACCACGCGCATAGAACCACTCATTGTTCATAAGGCTTCATAAAAAAAAAGTTGCGAAAGAGATGCAACGCAGAAATGGTAGTTGCGCGAGGAAAGAGCGACATTACAGGATTGGTAGCAGAGAGCCGGTGGAGCCGTTACTAACCGACAGACATGGTGCTGGACAGGAGCCATAGATCGCCTGAATAGAGGGCATGGCACACTGACTGGCTAGCAAGTAAAACCGCGTTGTCAAGTCAAGAACTGTCGCAAAGCCCGATGATGACTCAGTTCTGAGTGACCGAAGTGGTTGTGGCGTGGAAAAGAGGAAGAATAACCGAAGACGCCGAGTCCATCCTGCTGATCGGGAACGCCGGTATTCCACCACCACAAAAGGCCACTGAACAATGGCCGCTGCCTTCAGGGCAAGTACGGCATGATCCGAGCCGTGGTTGTCCTGCGTCGTCCGATTCCAGGCCGAGGCACAAGGAACAGCAGAACGGGCCGTCCAGGCCCGCTAGCACCTCACTCACGTACAGCCTCAAAGCAGGATCGCAATTCTTACTTAGTCGCTATTTTGAGCTTGTTTGTTTTCATGCGAGTGCCTCAAGCTTGCTGGAGGGATGAAGAAGTAGAAACGTAGAAACGTAATATATATATTTGGCCAATCTGTACACAGAGACAGTGATCACGTGCCAATGGCGTCACCAACACGTGCGTTGCTGAACACGATAAAGGCATCGATGGCCATGCTTATTGAGCGCAGTGCGACAGTTCAGAGCAAGCACGGGGGACTCCGTTACAATAACCCACGCGTCTGCTGCAGCATCGCGGCTTTTACCATACTCGGATACTCGATACCTTTATAGGTTCCAAGCAACACAGGTTAATTTCCGACGACATGGGGTCACGGTATCAACCGCGGTATTACAGTATTGTCCGTATTTCACATCGGGCCTTCAGCGTTCCAAATACCCCCGATAGAACCACTAACGAAACACGAAAAGAGTCCGATTTTCTCCCCCTCTATCAGCCTTCTTGAGTGTGTCCAGTGCGCCTAGTCATCGGTTATATGACTTCGGTAGTATTAAGGGGAGTCTCTCGAGCTTGCGACGTTCTGGGGGGAGGGGGGTGTAGTGCTCGACGCAATTTAGGGACCACAGCAATCCTCGGAATCGAGTCCTATTGACGAGTCAAGCAACAAAATGTTAAAGGCAGAGGACAAGAAAAAAATAGTGTGGCGGACCTATAGCCATTGGTTCGGGGTTCGCGCTATCGCCAGGATACCTGGGAAGTGCGGCAGCCCCAACTGCGAGCGCAAGAACGATGACGGGAAGGTTGACGACAGCGGTGAAGCGCATAGTGGTAGTGGTGACAGGTATGCAAGTGTGTGTGTTTGCAGAGAACGAAGATTCTGTTTGAAAACGAAGGTGAGGAAGGATTCTTGATAAGAAGTGGGGCGATGAATCCCGGGAGTATGAACAAGTTGGTTGTTAATGTAAAGAATATGAATGATTACACTGAGCTTTATATGTGACCCCCCGGAGAAGATAATATTACCCAATCCTTAAATCTTTTTCGTCTCCCTCCGTCTTCGATGCCGTTCAGAAGCGGACGACCAGCGGTGCCAACAGCCTCGGAACGCCGCATGTAACATCCACGCGGAGTGTATAAGCTTTGAATCACCACATCAGAAGCTCGTTGGCCGCGGCGGACAACCGCAGCTTCTTAGAATGAGAAAAAAAGGGAACCCATCATTGCCGTAATCGACTAGGCTTCCTGTAAGGTAGTGGACGGAGGTCAAGCTGAACTGGCTGGGCAAAGCTGCGTCAAGTCAAAAGTCCGGGGCAAAGATTTGATGACGAGCGGTCATGGCTATGGAAAAACAGAGGACGCCATGTCCACAATCCGGGCGCTTCAGCTTCAAAAAGGAGGGCAAACCCGTAGTACAACAGTGGAGCCGTTACGAACAGACAGACATGCAGTGGTGTTGAACAGAGCCATATATCGCCTGGGTAGAGGGAAAGCACACTGGCTGGCTGGAAAGACTGCGCCAAGTCAAAACTGTGGCAATGCTCGATGACGACTGGTACTGAGTGTGACCGCTGTGGTTGTGGCCGCTGTGGCGTGGAAAAGCCGAAGACGCCGAGTCCACCATACCATAAAGGCGGTTCAACAATGACCGGGAGTGCCGGTATTCCACCACCATAAGAGGCCGCTGCCTTCAGCGCAAGTACGGCATAAGTAATCAGAGCCGTGGTCGTCCTCCATCGTCCAATTCCAGGCCGAGGCACAAAGAAACAAAACGGGTCGGCCCAGGCCGCTGGCACCTCCTACCAGCGTCTAGCTTCTGCGTGCGCAGAGGTGGCGATCACGTGCTAATGATGTCACGTGGGTCTTGTCATGCATGAACACGAAAAGAAGCGTCGATGCATGATACATGCTCCTTGGGAGCTCGATACCATCATAGGTTCCAAGCTACTCAGGTTAATTTCCGACAACATGGAGTATTACAGTATTGTCCTTTTTTTTGGGATCCGCATTTGTTACACACCGCATGACAGTGCGTGTGTGTAAGTACAAAATCGTGTGTGGGCGACTCACCGACCCGGTTGGTAGGAATAGTGATGCATATTTCACATTGCCTTCAGCGCTTCAAATACACCAATAGATCTACTAACGAAGAACAAAAATGGGTCCGATTTTCTCCCCCTCTATCAGCCTTCTTGAGTGTGTCCAGTCTGCCTAGTCATCGATTACATGAATTTGGTATTAAGGGGACTCTCACTCGAGCTTGCGACGTTCCGGAAGGGAGGGGGTGTAGGCCCGTGTAGTGCTAGATGCATTTTAGGGACCACTGAAATCACCGGAATAGAGTCCTATTGAGTCAAGCAACAAAATGTTAAAGGCAGAGGACAAGAAAAAAAATTGTGTGACGGACCTCTAGCCATTGGTTCAAGGCTGTCACCATCGCCAATATACTTGGCAAATGGGGCACTCGCAGCCCCAGCTGCGAGCGCAAGAACGATGATGGGAAGGTTGACGACAGCGGTGAAGCGCATAGTGTTAGTGGTGACAGATATCCAAATGTGTGTGTTTGCAGAGAACGACGATTCTGTTTGAAAACGAAAGACGAGGAAGGATTCTTGATAAGAAGTGGGGCGATGAATCCGAAGTATGAACAAGTTGGTTGTTATTGTAATGAACAATGAATGACTACGCCGAGCTTTATATGTGACCCCCTGGAGAAGACAGTACAGTATTACCCAATCCTTAATTTCTTTTCGTCTCCCTTCGTCCTCGATACTGTTCAGAAGAGGACGACCAGCGGTACCAACAGCCTCAGTACGTCGCATGTAATATTCACGCGCAGTGTATAAACTTTGAATCACCATAGTGACCATATCAGAAGCTCCGAGCTCGTCAGCGGATAACCGCAGCTTCTTAGAATGAGAAAAAAGGGAACCGATCATTGCCGTAGTCGACTAGGCTGTACGGTTATAGACGGAGGTCAGGCTGAACTGTCTGGGCAAAGCTGTGTCAAGTCAAAAGTCTGTGGCAAAGCTTTGATAACGAGCGGCCACGGAAAAACGGATGACGCCATGACAATCCAGGCACTTCAGCTTCAAATAGGAGGGTCAACCCGTAGCAATCAGATGCGTCAAAGTTCCTCGATCACAAACTTGAATGTTAGAAAGTCCGCCGCCTTGCATAGTACAGTACTGTATATGTAGTCACCGCTGCGATCAGGCATGGTCGTGGTCGTGGTCTGAGTGAAAGTCCAGCGCGAGCGCACCATCGTCAATAATCTGGGCGGGACCGGTACCGACGCTGCACAGTCACGAAGCTTGCTATCTGTATCGTGCAGTGCTTCAAAAGCCAGAGACTGTCGAATCTCTCCCCCCCTTTTTTATTATCTTCCCCGTGGCCGAGGGTCACTCAGTTTCCTTTGAAACCGTCATTAATATTGTCGTGGGAAGCGAGACTGACCTCAGGCACGGTGGCAGCGGCGGTCGTTCACGTCATTCCATTTACTATGAATTGAAAGGCTCGGCCAAATTTCTCCGGTCTATGACCAATAATTTTCAGATCAGCGGTTTGAATTTACGGTACCTGGAAGCAGACTCTCGTGTCGAACTAACTAGAGAACTCAGTGCCAATTTCAAAACAAACCGAAGGTGGCTTCCGAGTCGAGAATCCCACTAGTGGCCTGCGGCCTTCGGCAACAGCAAATACACCCTCAGAGACCAATGGATTTAACGGTTCCAGTCGGAACAGAATAGAAAATATCCGATATTCTTTCCATCTTCCCACTCTAATGAAGTAAACGGTTATATGCCCTGCGCGAGCACTACCTATAAGGAGCTATCTTTCGTAACATTAGACACGCGACTTTGGCGTATATGAAAATTTTTTATTGACGCAGGGGTTTTCTCCACAATGAGAGATTTTGACGTTCGGGGCGTGCTACTTAGGTTATCACCAGCTATTGACGGGTTGAGCAAAAAAAGGGAGGTAATGAAAATGAAAATAAACAGTGTGACGGACCTTCAGCCAATGGGTCCTTCTGATCTGTATGACTACCAGCAGGGATTGCAGCATCAACTGCAAGCGCAAGAAGGATCATCAGGAAAAAACATTTCATCCGTAAAATGGTGTGTATGTATTATGTGAATGTCTTGTGTTCTGTAGATTACATAGAATCAGTGGAAATCAGGGCGTGCACACTGGCTGGCTGGAAAAACTGCGTCAAGTCAAAAACTGTGGCAAAGCCGAGTCCACCATACCATAAAGGTGCTTTAACACTAGTACTGATTGTACTGATTGGGAGCGCCGGTATTCCACCACCACAAGAGGCCACTGCCTTCAATGCAAGTACGGCATGATCCGAGCCGTGGTCATCCTCTGTCATCCGATTCCATGCCGAGGCGTAAAGAAACAATAGAACTGGTCGCCCTGGTCGCCCTGGTCCGAGTCCGCTAGCACCTCACTCACGTACTAGTACAGCGCCTCAAAACAGGATCAAAATTGGGAAAAATAAATAAATTTCTTGCTTAGTCGCCATTTTGAGGTTGTTTTCGTGAGGGTAAGAGTGGCCTCAGGCTCAAGCTTGCTGGAAGGATGAAGCGATGAAGAAGCAATCAGACAGAGGTGGTGATCCGGTGCAAATGGTGTCACGTGCGTCGCGTCGTGGTGCATGAATACGAAAAAGCGTCGATTCGGGGCTCCGTAACCACCACCATGAGCGGTTTTCCCACGCTGGGCAAGGAGGAATATCACCACACCCGCCCCCCTACAGTACACCTAGACACCCATGAATACCCACCCAAATGAACATAAACACCTTTTATGAACGTTACCAAACAAGTATGAGTACGAGTTTACCATCTGTACGGAGGCAATAAACACACAAGGCGAAGCCCCTCCACTCCCAATGAAATCTACCAAGAACAGAGCCACGTCATGACACATCAGGAAACGCTTAGGACAACCACCCTCTGCAGCCCATCAAATTCAAGTGCCCCAGTCCATCCCACTCGTTCAACGAACACAACCCTCTCCACTGGCAGTACGAAATGTGCCAGCTGGCACGCACGGTAGTTCAAACGTTCAACGTTCAAACTCCGACCCACAAAGCTACAAAACTTCACGCTGACAAACCCAAACCATTGAGTTGAATGAAAGACATTGCCACCTCCAATCGTCGTGCCAACTCTCCCTTGTCCTGTAAGGAAACAGGCCAGTCACCTGGTCTGCCAATCGTAAGGGCGAGATGGCTATGGAAAATAAATAAACAAGATCACTGTAAAACATGCACCCTGCCTCAAAGCGACCCTACGGCTACTCCAGATCATCGTGTCTGAAGCGGCCCACCTCGTATGGGTAATAAGATGTGAACGTGTCATACCAGGAAAAGTCCTTGACGAGCGAGGGATAACCAAAAGATGGAACCGGGCGATAAACAGAAGGCTCACAACAGACCGAATACAGTAGCCGCGCACAAACTGAAGCAAAACACAAAATTCACCAGATTAGCTAAGAACACGTGGAAACAACTCTTGTAACGTAACGGAACACTACCCTTGAACTGGTTCCAAAATCGGGAGGTTTTAGTGGGTATTGGTGCGTGACCTCCTGGCAATACGGTACACCACCCGAGTCCCACACTACCCCAATGCCAGGGGTGTGCGTAAAGGCATTTTCTCCTCCACCTGGCTACGGCTCGGCTCCAGCGTGCGAATGTAGGGCTGATATCATTTCACCCGCTACTTAGCAATTATTTAGGTAGTTACGCGCGTTACGGCTCGCGATTACCCGAATAAAGCGCTTTCCAAAAAAAAAAAGAAAAAAAAAAGCGTCGATGCATGATACATGCTTATTGAGCGCAGCATGAACGCGACAGTTAAGAGAAAGTATGGGGGGACTCTTTTACAATAACCCACCCCCTTGCTGCAGCATCGCAGCCTTACGAGCTCGATACCTTCATAGGTTCCAAGCTACTCAGGTTACCAATAATTTCCGACAACATGAGGTCCTTTTTTTTTGGGGGGGGGTCTGCATGTGTGTAAGTACAAAGTCGTGTGTGGGCGTCTCAGCGACCCGGTTGGTAGGAATAGTGATGCATATTTCACATCACCTTCAGCGCTTCAAATACACTAATAGATCTACTAACGAAAAACAAAAATGAGTCCAATTTTCTTCCCCTCTATCAGCCTTCTTGAGTGTGCCCAGTCTGCCTAGTCATCAATTACATGACTTTGGTATTAAGGGGACTCTCACTCGAGCTTGCGACGTTCCGGAAGGGAGGGGGTGTAGTACTTGATGCATTTTACGGACCACAGCAATCCCCGGAATCAAGTCCTATTTAACGAGTCGAGCAACAAAATGTTAAAGGCAGAGGACAAGAAAAAAATAGTGTGGCGGACCTATGACCGATGGATCGGGATGCTGTCCCAAGTCAGGATCCCTGGGAAGTGCGGCAGCCCCAACTGCGAGCGCAAGAACGATGATGGGAAGGTTAATGACAGTGGTGAAGCGCATAGTGGTAGTGGTGACAGGTATGCAAATGTGTGTGTTTGCAGGGAACGACGATTCTGTTTGAAAGAGAAGATGAGGAGGTATTCTTGATGAGAAGTGGGGCGATGGAGCCGGAGTATGAAAGTTGGTCGTTACTGTAATGAACAGTGAACGACTTCAGCGAGCTTTATATGTGGCCCCCGAAGATAGTATTACCCAATCGCTGATTTCTTTTCGTCTTTCCCCGTCTTCCGATATTGTTCAGAAGAGGATGACCAGCGGCCTCAAGTCGCACTATTGCATGACCTTTTTCCAAAAAAAGATCCTGCATTGCATGCAGATTCACCACACCAGAAGGTCCGAGTCGGCCGCGGCGGTTGGTCAATCGCAGCTTCTTAGAATGAGAAAAAGGGAACCCATCATTGCCGCAGCCGACTAGGCTTCTTCTACTGTAGTAGTAGTAGACGGAGGACTGACTGAACTGGCTGGGAAAAGTTGTGTCAAGTAAAAAACTGTGGCCAAGCTTGATGACGAGCGGGCATGGCTATGGAAATTGGAAAAACGGAAGATGTCCAGGCCATGTCCACAATCCAGGCGCTTCGGCTTCATGATCAACGACGAGGGCCAAGGGCCAACCCGTAAAACGGTGATTGGATGCGTCAAAGTTCCCCAACAGAAAATTGAATGTTAGAAAGGCCGTCGTCGCCCAGCATAGTACCGTACATGTAGTCACCATTGTGGCCAGGCATGGGATCGTAATCGTGGTCCGAGGGCAAGTCCAGGCGGCGCACCGCCGCCGCCACCAAATATGTGAGGGTTTCGCTGCATTTGCTGAGACATGTGACCACGCCAAAATTTCGCCGATTTTTTAAACTTTTTTGGTGTTTTATACCAGTTTTTGTTATAATTTGAAATTGAAATATCTGGACTTTCGCTGATTTAGGACCTGTGACGCGTGACTGCGTGACCGGCGAATTGATTGATTCAGTAATTCGGGATTGGTCCTTCAAGAGCCAGAGATATCCCTCCCCCCTTTTTTTTTCTTCTTCCCTGAGGGCTCAGTTTCCATTTGAAACCGTCGTTGTCGCAGGAAGCGAGACTGGCCTCAGTGTTACACGTGGCAGCGGCGGTCGTTCACACGTTCACGTCCGAGTCATTTCAGTACCCGGAAGCTCGAGACTCTCACGCTCTCATGTCGAACTAACCAGAGAACTCAGTGCCATTTACACAGTGGCCTGCGGCCTTTGGCGACATCAAATATACCCTGAGACGAATAGATTCAACGAACATAGAAAATAGAAAATATCCGATATCCTTCCCCGTACATTCTTTCCACCCTCCCACTCTAATGAAGTAAACTATGCCCCAGAGTGCCAACTATAAAGAAGCTACCCTGGCATCAGACGCGCGACTTGGAGCTTTTATAAACAATTTCACTGACGCAGGGAATTTCTCCACAAACGGGAGCTTTTGACGTTCAGGGGGTGCTACTTAGGACTGCTAGTCTATATAGGGTTCATCAGCTATCGACGAGTTGAGCAAAAAAAGGGGAAAATGAAAAGTGTGACGGACCTTCAGCCAATGGGTCCTTCTGATCTGTGTTACTACCAGCAGGGATTGCAGCACCAACTATAAGCGCAAGAAGGACCATCAGGACAAGACATTTCATCCGTAGAATGGTGTGGATGTATTATGTTATTTATGTAAATGTCTTGTGTTCTGTAGAATACATAGAAATCAGAGCATGCACACTGGCTGGCTGGCAAAACCGCTTCAAGTCAAAAACTGTGACAAAGCTCGATGACAACTGGTAAGTTATGACCGCTGTGGTTGTGGCCGCTGTGACGTGGAAAAGAGGAAGAAAGCTGAAGGCGCCGAGTCCACCATTATGGCACTATACCATAAAGGCGCTTCAACACTAGTACTGATTGTACTGATTGGGAGCGCCAGTATTCCACCACCACAAGGGGTCGCTGCCTTCAGTGCAAGTACGGCATGATCCGAGCCGTGGTCATCCTCTGTCGTCCAATTCCAGGCCGAGGCGCAAAGAAATAGAACAGGCCACCCTGGTCCGCTAGCACCTCACTCACGTACAGCGCCTCAAAGCAGGATTGGACTTTGAATTATTTTTTTTTCTCTTGCTAAGTCGCCCATTTTGAGGTTGTTTTCGTGCGAGTGAGAGGCCACTGGCCTCAAGCTTTGCTGGCCTCAAGCTTTGCTAGAGGATGAAGAATCACAGGGTGGGGATCACGTGCCTATGGTGTCACGTGCGTTACACCGTGCATGAACGTGAACGCGTGAACGCGTCGATGCATACTTATTGAGCACAGCATGGTGAAGAATCGCGGCCTTTACCATACTCGGGAGTTCGATACCTTCATATTTTCCAAGCTACTCAGGTGAATTTCGGACAACATGGGTCACGGTATGCAAGTATTGTCCGTATTTCACATCGGGCCTTCAGGGGTCCAAATACACCGATAGATTTACTAACGAAAAACAAAAATGGGTCCGATTTTCTCCCCTCTATCAGCCTTCTTATGCGTGTCCAGTGTGCCTAGTCGTCGGTTACATGACTTTGGTATTAAGGGGACTCTCACTCGAGCTTGCGACGTTCCGGAAGGGAGGGGGTGTAGTACTTGATGCATTTTAGAGACCACTGCCATCATCGAAATCGAGTCCTATTGACAAATCAAGCAACAAAATGTCAAAGGCAGAGGACAAGAAAAAAATTAGTGTGGCGGACCATTGACCAATGGTTCGGGTTTCTCGTTCCTGGCAGCATAGTTGGGAAGTGCGGCAGCCCCAACTGCGAGCGCAAGAACAATGACGGAAGGTTGATGACAGCGGTGAAGCGCATAGTGGTAATGGTGACAGGAATGCAAGTGTGTGTGTTTTCAGGGAACGATGATTCTGTTTGAAAACGAAAACGAGGAAGGATTCTTGATAAGAAGTGAGTGATGGATCTGGAGTATGAACAAGTTGGTCGTTACAGTGAACGATTTCACCGAGCTTTATATGTTGGCCCCCGAAGATAGTATTACCCAATCGTTAATTTCTTTTCGTCTTCCCCCGTCTTGCGAAATTGTTCAGAAGAGGATGACCAGCGGCGTCAAGTCGCCAAACATTATTGCACGACCTTTTTCCGAAAAAAGATTCTGCATTGCATGTAGTTTTACCACACCAGAAGCTCCGAGTCGGCCGCGGCGGTTGGTCAATCGCAGCTTCTTAGAATGAGAAAAAGGGAACCTATCATTGCCGCAGCCGACTATCGTAGGCTTCCTCTACTGTAGTAGTAGTAGACGGAGGACTGACTGAACTGGCTCGGCAAAGTTGTGTCAAGTAAAAAACTGAGGCCAAGCTTGATGACAAGTGGAATGACTATGGAAATTGAGAAAGCGGAAGATGTCCAGGCCATGTCCACAATCCAGGCGCTTCGGCTTCATGATCAACGACGAGGGGCCCTTAGGGCCAACTCGTAAAACATGTGACATCCGTAAAGCGGTAATTGGATGCGTCAAAGTTCCCCAACCGGAAAATTGAATGTTAGAAAGGCCATCGTTGCCGTTGCCCAGCATAGTATGTAGTCACCGCTGTGGCCAGGCATGGGGTCGTGATCGTGGTCCGAATGTCACTCCAGGCGGCGCCACCACCGCCACCAACACCAAATACAGTAATCGGGATCGGTCCGCTGGTCCGCTGCAGTCACGAAGCTTGCCTCGCATCATGCAGTTCTTCAAGCTAGCTTCAAGCTTCAAGAGCCAGAGATATCCCTCCGCCACCTTTTTTTTTCTTCCCAAGGGTCACTCATTTTCCATTTGAAACCGTCGTTGTCGCAGGAAGTGAGACTGGCCTCAGGGTTGCACATGGCAGCGGCGGTCGTTCATGTCATTTTATTTACTATTAGAGGCTCGGCCAAATTTCTCCGGTCTACGACCAATAATTTTCAGGTTACAGTCTTCTATGCCCATTTGGGCTGAGCAAATTTTATATCGCTTCGGATTACTTGTGTGACTTTTGAGTGCCAAAAGTTTTTGACCCGATCACTTGAGTGGGGTCCTTTCTGAGATTTGACAATTATTTCAATTTGTTTGAGGCTAATCGGGTGTGAAATGGGCTGAATCAAGCAGGATCAAGTCAAAATATTATTATCGGAGCTACATGGCCATTTGGGCTGTCACTAAAATACCGTGTACCGATGATGATGTAAGTACGCTACATCTGCTACATTTGTACCAAATGCCATTTCCTGCCGCAACAACATGCCTTATACCCTCAGAGAGCTTTTATAAATCACTCCCATACTGGTTAATCCTATACTAGAACTTAGCTTATTGTATATGACCTCATAACTATTATAAAAAGTGCCAATAAGATCTCATTTATGTGCACTTTCTGTATTGAATCTATTGATTACTGTAGACTCTGGGACTTGATCTACAAGCTTACATCCTTCACGCTACTGGTCATACATCATTTATATATAGCAGATTAGAGTACCAGAAATTCCGAGACCAAAATTACTCTCTTGGCACAAAATTTTGATTTAGCCCAAATGGCCATAGAAGACTGTAGCGGTTTCCGGCTATGAATTTACGGTACCTGGAAGCTCGAGACCGTGACTCTCACGCTCTCATATGTCGAACTAACTAGAGAACTCAGTGTCATTTACACAGTGGCCTGCGGCCTTCGGCGACATCAAATATACCCTGAGACGAATGGATTTTAACGAACATAGAAAATAAAAAATATCCGATATTCTTCCCCGTACATTCTTCCCATCCTCCCACTCTAATGAAGTAAACTATGCCCCGCGTGAGCACCACCTATAAAGGAGCTACCCTGACATCAGACGCGCGACTTTGGGTATTTATTAAAAAATTCACTGACGCAGGAATTTTTCCACAAACGGGAGCTTTTGAGGTTCGGGGGGTGCTACTTAGGACTGCTAGTCTATATAGGGTTCATCACCTATCGACGGGTTGAGCAAAAAAAGGGAGGCAATGAAAATGAAAATGAAATGTGTGACGGACCTCCAGGCAATACTAGTGGGTCCTTCTGATCTGTGTTAATACCAGCAGGGTTTGGAAGTGCCGCAGCGCCAACTGCAAGCGCAAGGAGGATGACGGTGATGCGCATGGTGGATGTCAAGAATTGAGTATACAGTACTGGCATGTGCGTTTGTACGGGTATATATAGCAGAGACGAATTTATTTTGGAAACAAAATATGGTGATACAGTAGTAGGGCATGAGGCCCAGGGTATAAACGAGCTCAGTTGGTCGTTCGGAGGTAGTGTCACCATAAACGACGGGACTGCGCTTTGTATCAATTCCACGGGCGATACACCCTTAATTTTCTCTTTATGCTCTTTTTGAAACAACAACACTGTGCTCCATTAGGCCGCTTCAGACCCCCTTTCCGCCACCTTCGATGTACTGTGGTCAGCCCGCGACGCTCGACAGCGAGTTTCTAGAACGAGAATACAGGATCAAGCAGCTGACTAGTCACCCTGTAGTAAAGACCCTTGTAGTGAAGACACTGAATTGGCCTGTGGCTAGTAGGCAGAAGTTGCACCAAGACGAAAACTGTACGAACGCATGGGCGTGATCGTGGTCGTGGAAAGATAAGAATTCGTCAGAGCAAGGAAAGTCAGAGACGCCGACTTGGTTCGAAGTCAACAGTACGACAAGCACTCCACAACGCCTGAGGGCTTTAACATCCGCGCCATAGAAAGTTAGAATAGCCATAACTTGCTTGATACAGCGAATACAGCCCGGGTACGTCCAACTTGATACTGGATGCCTGAGCCCACCAAGCCACTGTCCACGATTATACAGGCCAGGGCAGCCCGCTCTGGCAAGCGAGTGGCAACTTGGACCACATGCGGCATGTCAGTGGCACAGACAACTTCAAGGCGTCGAGACGATCATTCACCCAACTGGTTCTGCTCAAATTCGCTTAGTGTTGTAGTTCCACGACACGCCTGCAATTTCGCCAATGAACATACCGTAACTGGACTCCGAAGCACAAGACTTTTTCAGTGTTTCCCTTCCCAACCGAACGCACAACTCATAGACAAGACAAGGCTCACCCACCTCATGATTGATTCCCGTTTGACATCTTTTTTTTTTTTACCACGGTCTAAAACTTGTGGCATTCAAGTTCCAGGGAAGCGAAGGAGCAGCGAGGAGTGAACTTGCAAGAAGCGACGGGAAAGACAGGATCGAGGTCGTTAAACAAAAGAAGAAGGAAAATGTAGTCAAGATGCGGTAGAAAAACCAGATGTGACCATGATGGACCTGGGTCCGGTGCGACACTCGCAAGAGTGTTGACAATTACGAGCACGAGTAGCGTACGGGGTAGTCCGATTCCGATTCCGATTCCGATTGCCCGAAATGCGTGCCGGGCCGGAGCGGTCAGCCCTGTCCGCGACATTTTCAACATTTCCATTTGGTCTGGGATCCCCCCTACCCTTTTCTTTTCCCTCCCTACAAGGCTCGCTCATGACATCCGAGTCCTCTTTCTCTTTCGGAAAGCAATTGAAGAAAAAGAAGTAACCTTGGAAAGCGATATCAGAATTCGAATGTTCGAACCGAAGAACCCAAGCGTCGCGACAAGCGGCGGGTGTTGCGCTTGGGGACCTAAGTTACTGTACTATAGTACAGTATTGTGAGTATTGTCCAGCGGCCACGAGTCTGTCGAACGTAACAACGTTTCGCGTAGACGATGTCACGTCCAACGTTTAATGCCAACGTTACTGACACGACGCGGATCACCCATGAATGACTCTGTTCAAGTTCAAATTGCACTCACAACGGCAAAAAAACAGTACGGAGTTTCGCCAATACAATAAATATAGCATAGGCTCCGAGTACAAGATTTTTTGTCGCTTTTCCAACCAACCAAAACCAACTAGACAAAACTGTTTTCAGATGGGGAAAAGAGGGGGTATCTGTATACGTATTTCACAAAGTAGTAGTGAACTTTCTTTACAATACAACAAAATCTAACAAATAGACGGTAAAACAAAGGTCCGATATCTCCAAATCCTTCCCCCTCAGACAATCCTCTCTCCCTTTTCTCCAGCTTTGAATGAACAATGAACAAGTTAGTTACCACGCGGATCCAATAATCATAACTTAAAGGGGACTCGACTCACGCAACGGATTTTTCGCCGCGAACTGGAGCTTGTTTACAACGTTCAGGGTATCGGGGGGGGAGGGGGAGGAAGGGGTCAAGACTCAAATGGAATCCAAGTTGTCAGCATCGCCAACATCGTTATCTTATCGATTTACAGTAATTGAACAACAATAAAAGTTGTTAGAAATGCAGTGCGCGGCGGATAGAGCAAACAAACGTGACGGACTTGGGTCTGCTTCGACCATTTTAAATATTGAAGGAGCTGCGGCAGTCCCAATTACGAGAGCGAGAAAGACGATGGGCAGGTTGATGATGGTGGTGAGGCGCATGGCGTTGGTGTTGGTGTTGGTGTTGGTAGTAGTAGTAGGGACAGTTATACACGAGTGTGTTCGTGAGAGAGTGTGTGGTAGGGAGTGACGAACTTGTTTTTTTTTGGGGGGTAAACAAGAGAGAACGATAAGCAGTTGTAGTTTTTGGTGGGGGGAGGGTATGTGGAAAACGAGCTGGTCGTTGTCTGGTCGGATGTCAATCGAAAAACACACTCAAGGAGCTTTTTATATGTATATCCACCCCAAGGGGTGGGGTGCGTTCTCGACTCCTCCTCCTCGGAGAGGGAAGGGAGTATGCCAGCCAAACTAGTACCAACTCTCAAATTTTCTTAAAAATAAAACTGTGCACCTTCTTGTCCTCTTTTTGGCCGCTTCGACGCAATGCAGTGCCCCCCTCTGTATATCTGCGCTATGAGGGTATATTCATATTGGGATGGATGATGGATGGAAGGTGGGTTGGGAGGTGAGCCACGTTGGCAAGCGGCGGCGGCGGCGCCCGATGACCTGAGATAGCATCGGGTAGCACCGTAGCATCACATCGCGGCCGCAACATCGCACATGCAAATACTACAGCACATACACCGTGACACACGTCTACCTCTCTACCATTGTACGACACGACGGTGACAGTGTTCCGAGTCGACAGCGACAGAGTCACCTCCGTGGCCCGTGGCCAGGTATCTCCGAGTCCAAGTCCAAGTCCGAGTCCGAGTCCGAGTCCGAGTCCGAGGACCACTGGGTTCTGGGTAGGCACCACAGTTTTTCCCACCAGAATGAGAACAAGGTTCCCCGGTGGTGATATCAGTGTCCGTACTACCTACTAGACTGTGGTGAAAAAAGTAGCGCCGACGCCTCGGACGGCAGTGGCGGACGTCGCCTATTGGGATTTATATTATCCCTACTGGCTGAGCTGGTAGTACGCCAGGCCGTCGAAGTTTACTAGGTGGGCTAGTAGTCTAGTCATCTTCCATGCTCCATAGACATAGACATAGAGAGACTCTAAGAGAGAGTGTGTTGGAGAGAGAGAGCACAGAGAGAGATCTTGATGAGGGAGAGTACTGTACGACTGTGAGCGTCACGGTCAAATTGAATACCCGGAGAATTTATTTTTATTTGTTTATCACGATTCTTTTCCCC
The DNA here is from genome assembly GCA_022884055.1 of Russula griseocarnosa. Lineage (NCBI taxonomy): Eukaryota > Fungi > Basidiomycota > Agaricomycetes > Russulales > Russulaceae > Russula > Russula griseocarnosa. The sequence continues at coordinate 183,467 of JAGKRU010000046.1, forward strand.
GAAGTTTTTTCAAAGGCGTTTCAGTAATTATATAAACTGAGATGATCGGGAAATCCCAACTCGAGTGAAAAAAAAAAAAAGCAGAAGCAGAGAGAGAGCCTACTGTACAGTATATATAATAAGGAAGGTTGAAAATGAAAGTTGGGTTTGAGACAGTTGAGTTGCGATTGCCGAGAAGGGCTAAAATTGAAAAAAGAAAAGGCAGCCGACTTGGTGAGGCCGGAAGACCGACGACCGTCGAGCACATTATGATAATGATAAGAAGGTTGTTGCACTTTCGCGTCGGTTATCGGTTATAACGTGCAAGCAAGCGATATCATCTGAACACAATTGGCTTCCTAGGCCCATCAGGTCTTATTATATTACTACAGACACTGTGTTATTACTGTAATAACTAGTAATGCAAAAATAAGAATACAAGATTGCGTGAAAAAAGTAAAGAAACGGCGAGGAGGGTAATAGTCCGATGCCACCACAGTACGGAAAAAAAAGGTAAGTACAGTAACACCGACGGATCTCTATGATGAGCCTATTCTTACTAACTGTTTATCTCTAAGGAGAAGTGACGAAGGGCTGGGTAGTATTGTCAAGTCCGAGTCGGTATTATGACTTTCCTCGGGTGGTGAGCATATTATGGACATGGGTATCCGCACTGGCGTCTCCACCGTCGTAGGATATAGTCGATCAGAAAAGTGCGTGCTCGCGTGCTGCTTGGTTATCGTGTGCGTCGGGGATTTTCGTAAAACGACAAAGATGATGATGACCGTCGGATAGAGACCCTGTCCGCGGAAAAACGGCCAAGCCAACCAACGGATCAGTACAAAATTTGGGCAGGGGGATGGGAAAGTGGGGGTTTTTACGAACCGAGAAATATACAAGAGAAGCATTCAATACGGCGAACCAGGGATCTGGTAATACCCGGTATGTGGATATTAGATAGAGGACCTGTGTGTCCGCCCCCAACGGATGAGTTTCGCTGGGAAAAAAATAATTGTAGAGAAGAGGTGGACGTGCCCAAATGCAACAATATACGAAGCCTGACTCGACCAACATAGCGAGGACCTTTTCGACCCTGATGGCAGTGCTTCTCCTGTTGAGATAATCGCACAACACGTCTCGTTTTCTCCTGTGCTCTCTCGTTGAGCCAAAAAAAAAAGGGACCAATTTCATACTGAATTGACAACGCACCACGCTTGAATCCCGATTAATAAAGTTGATAAAAGGTTGGTGGCGAGTGTAGGTCCGATCAAAATCGCAGAGCGGGCGTCACCCTCCTTCACACCAGTGCCTTGTTGAAGTGCTTGATCCGACGACTTGAAGATAGTGTGCAGGTATAAGCCAAGATCTGCACCGCCGGCACCTGGAGACATTGTATCTCCATAATTAGGGAATTGCCAACGCAACAATAAGAGAGGTGAGAGCTCACCAATAGTTCCGAGGACGAAGAGCGCGAGGACCGCAAGGACCCTCCGATCATAATTCCACAGCACCGCCGCTCTCCACGCACAGACAAGGTCGGTGAGTAAAAACTATATATATAGGCGGACACATAATGAGATTCCTTTTTTAAAAAAGACGAATGCAAACGTTTGGCACACTTACGACGAGATAGGTAATAGTCGCACAGACGGCCACGACTACGTTCGTGCGGTGCGTGGACCATAGGGAACTATTCGACGAACTGAGCTCGCGCGCAAAGTTCTGGAAGGCGAGCGAGGTTTCGAGGACGAGCGCTATGAGACCAAGCGCGAACGTCACGGTCGACACTACGAGCATGAACAGGCGTGGGGCCGAGCGCAGCACGCCATCGTTGCGACTTTTTTGGAGCATGAATATGAATATCGATTCGTACGATCCGTTGAACATCATTCGTTCGAATGGAATGCTTACAGGAGAATGTAGAGCGACGTGCCATAAAGGACAACGTATGCTCCTAGAAAGGAGATAAAGCGTTGCGTGGAGGACGATCCAATCATCCAAGATTGGCATTGCACGATGGTGCGGATTTTTTTCGGAGAAAGAAGGGGGGAGGGGGAATGGCAGGACATCGTTACTAAACGTGTGGTACACCTAAGACCCCGGAGGAGGGGCTGCTCACCAAAGACGATCCCAACGAGAAGGTTGCTGTACGCAGTCGCCCTGTTCGTTTCGTATAGCTCGAATAAAAGGCCAGCTACCGAATCGGACATGATTCAAAGACGAGGAGGAGGGGGAGGGAGGGACACGTCGAGGAACCGAATGAATGGGCGAGTTTGTTGCGTGCGACAATAGCCAGCAGCCTTGTTTGAGGAGGGAGCGAGCAAGAGGATGGGGCGGCAACGGGACAGAGCGAGTCCGATAGAACCGCGGAGGGACTTTATGGAGTGACTACCATGGAGAGTGGTGATAACCCGGCGCCCGGCCTGTTTTACCCGAAAGTGATCTAGTGATCCCCGCACGGGAGCTCTCGTCCCTTCTCACGTCGACGCTTCCTTCTAATTCTCTTCCCACTAGCACTCTTCACTTTGAATTGCTCTCAATCACCCCCCAAAATGCAGCCGTCTGTTTTCTTTTTGATATCCCCGTCCTCCGGTCCTCCATAGTTTCCACAATATGGGAAAGCACCCTCATTGGTTAGAAGTTTATATATTACGGCATTCCAGTCAACTGCGACAAGCGCTCATATGAGAAAGTACCTCATTGATGACCAAATGCAAATAAAGATTTGCCTTCTTTCTCCCTGGGCCTTAGATCGTCTGGCGTTGTTCCATAAATATTCCTACAGACGGTATGACAAGCAACACATAAGAACAACAAACTGGAGCGATTACGACGTGACACTCACCGACCAGCTCCTCCTTAGTGCTCGTCACGTCCACCCAGCAATCTTCCTTGCGCGCACCCTCGGGACAGGTGAACAGGAACGCGTGGTATGTCCCTGATTCGCACGCAAAGCTTGGTAATTGCTCCGTTGCATTGTACGTTGCGGTGAAACGGCCGACCATCGCAATACGACCGGGAAGTTCATTGTACGACAGCTTCAACAAATCAACCTTGTCGTTCACGACGAGGCTCCAAACATCGATTGTAGACCCGATATGCGCCATCTCCATCGCATCGTCAGAGCCGCGCTCAGGAATTCGTAGCACTAGACTACAGTTCTCCATTCCATAGTCCAACGCGCGGAACTGAACGAACGTCGAGATCTAATTCCGAGTTAGACGTACCGTAGAAGAGCTCACCATGGAGGCGAATCCAGATGGAGTAGTAGAAGAAGATTTACCTCAGGGTCGACGAGTAAACGTCGATCGTTCTGTGGGACACTGCCATAGGGAGCCAAAAAGGACACGGGCCATTGTGGATAGACCCTGTCGGGTTCTTTAGAGGATACCTGCGCGAGCGCACGTGGTAAAGCTCGGATTGGAGGGAATCGAGAGCTGGTTTTCGTCCCGTTGCGGTAGAGAAGGTCAAAGTTGATATAGGTACTGGGGGTCTCAAGCTTTGCGGGGTCCACAGGGAACAAGACAATCTTTGCGTAACGATATCCGAGGGCGACAAAGAGGAGGCAATCCAAAACAGTACAAGCTGCGATGATAAAGAAGCCGAATCGCAGGAGTGCCTTGATCCCATTGCTTATGGTTACTGGTAGGAGACAGTCAAATTTGTATGTGTCTGGTTGCGATCAACTTTTGAACACACACACCAGATTCGGGGCGCTCGGGAGCGTCGGTGCCTCCCTTTGTATTGTCTTGGGACAGAGGCTGGTAATATTGGCGCCACATGGGTGAGAGCGCCAGTTCGGGGTAAACTTATAACGAGGGCCGGTCCCCATTCCAGGGCACAGATGGAATGGAAGCCCCGTTCCCAGAGAAATTTCTTTAACACAACTCTGGGAAAATGAGAGTCCCGATATGGGTCAGTGCGTCGAGTCTACGTGGAAAACGCCGTAGTCACATGGGATGCCATCAAGAGAAGAAAGGAAAACTTCAAAGCTACGTGGACAGACAGACGGACAACCCGGCCGACGATCTAATCAAACTCGAGACTCGGCGTCGCTACAAAATAAGGGGCACGTTGTGAAAGAAAAAAAAAAAAAAAGAAAAAGAATTAATGGGAGCGGGGCCATCGAGGAAAGAAAGGGACCGAGAGACACTCACTGGGGATCCGACTATCCTTCAAAAAATGATACCACTCCAGCCATCTCTCCGTATTATAATCCCACGCCGTGTCGAAATCGCGACACACGTGTCTCTGTCCCACCTGTCCACCCAAAATCACGCGTCGCAAAATCGCCCGGTTCGAGTGTGAGGTCCGGGTGGCAGAGCGCCTGTTGGCGGAGGTAGTTCAGACAGTGTTGGTGATGCGCGAATCGACGACCCGTTGAGTCGTTCTCATCCTCGTCTTCGTCTTGTCCTCGTTGTTCTTGGTGCGGTCGCTGAGTTGAGCGTGAAAGTAGAGGAGACAGTGTTCTTGATGGTAGAGCGACACCGCGAACGTTCGGTTGTTAGCACCGAGACGCGCCGCGCCGTCAAAGCCGAACCCGCGTTGGTACTGCCACTCGTCCTCTCCTCCTCCCGCCGCAATCCACCCGCGACGTAATGCACACTCTCTTCCACAACCATTTCTACCTTTTGCTCCAGCTCCAGGGGTGAAAAGGGCGGCCAGTCGTCACCCAACATACCTAACACCGGCGTTTTGTTTGCACGTGGAGGGTGAGGCCGGTGAGGGTGCGCATTGTCAACGCCATATATATGTGAAGAAAAGATCGTGATCAGTTTTCCCGCCGGGGCTCTTTGTAAAACAAAAACTGACTGTATTCCTTCTTCATGACCCTAGTCTCGAATTGGATGTTCTTCACCACTGTGAATAATGTGTGCGTCATGAATATGGACGCAACGCTCAGAGCAAATACGAGGACGGCGAGTATGTTGGTCTGTACGCGGATCATCTGGGCGTGCTCGTACCATGTACCATGTATGCATGCACGCATAGCCTTTGTCAAAAAAACGAGAGCTCTTTTTTCGTTCTTCATCTCGGGGCGTCGATTTTTGTCTTCAACTGGTTTATCATTTCCTTTCCCGGGTGGCAAAAATGGAGCAATTAACACACAAGGCCTTTTGCTTCGACGCCGACGATGAGGATCACCACTACAGTACTCACGGCGTTTGTCAGTACGTACTGTACTGTAAAATGAAGTTCGATTCTAGGCCTCGAAGCGAAGACTCACTGGCAACTCACGACGGGGGTCGTACGACTATTATTGTCCTCGCACTCCTCCCCAAAGATAAAAAAAAGCGAAAAAAAAATCTTTTTTAGGGTCTTGTCTGTTGCGTCCTTCCTCTCCGCAATTTCAGTATCTGCCTGACCCAACTCACTTGCGCTGTCATGTACCTCCGAACACGGCAGTACGTCTTTCTGGCCTCGCTATGTCTAATCATGAAGCTCGGATGCATCGCCCTTCTCCTGGACCTCCAAGCGACGACGACGACCTCACCATCTTCTCGCCACTGTACGACTCCCTTTTTTTTGGCAAAATCACACACTCACGCCATGAATGCATGCATGCAAAAAAAGCATACGTCGGTTCCGATCACCACGTACATGGGACATCGGATATCTCCCCAAATCCGGATGAATATCGAACCCACGAAACACTACCAACTCTCAGGCTACAACGCCGAAGCAGAATGGGCCGCTCTCGCCCGCACGACGGGATCATCCACCTGGGCCCACATCGACAACCTTATAGCGTTTCACTATTCCACCAACTACGCTGCCTCGATATAATCAGGCGTGACATCATCGTCGTCGACCCGGACTCGGACTCGGACTCGGAGAGGTCGCTTCCACCCAAGGATGAGGATCATGATACTGCTGCTGCTACTACTGCGAGTAGTACTAGCAAGTTCAAGTCGTTGAGTCGGCACTGTTTGAATTACATGCGACAGATGGTGCTTTGTCGCGCCGATCTCGCATTGGATCCGGTTCTCGGAAGAGGACTCGAGGCGCGCGTTCGTCCCGATACGAACCAGTGCGTAGATTGGAGACGCGTGTATGAAGAATTGGACAAGAATCAACGAGAGCATACACAATGGTTAGCGGCGGCAGAACAAGCACAAGAACTAAAACATCAGGTGCGTGCGGTACGACAATTTTACCCCTCCTCCTCTCCTTTCTCCTTTGCGAGAAACTGTATTATGTATCTCACCATGGTAACTAAAAACACACAAATGGGAAATCTAGGTCCAAGCGGTAAAACCCAAGAACCGTGCATAATTTGTATACGCGTTTAAATGCCCCCCCCCCTGTCCCGCCGCCCTACTTTTTTCCCGCTCGGAGATATATAATAAAAAATAATGTAGATCTTGGCCGTTTCGATAGATTATTGGATAAATAAAGTAACGGAACGGTCTTTCCTCGAGCATAACTACGGTACCGTATAGTACAGTAGTACATTGCAAGGGCTATCATTCACCGGCATTCTGTCAGCTCGAACCGAGGGGATGCCAGTGGATGATGGTTGCTTTTCAAGTTCTTCGAAAGGGAACAAAAAAAAACATTCTTTCTTTTTTCGATAGCGAACATTCTCAGATCATGTCATGTCCAGAATCCAGATCCTCCACCATCTGCGGTCCGTTCTTACCAAGGTGACTCAGACGAAGATAATGCGGATCGGGATGACGGCGATGACGGGACAGGCCGAAAGCGAAAGGCTTCTTGGTCCCTCCCCAACAGTACGTATGGCGTATGCATGTACTGTACCCCCAAGTACGTCCGGATCCACTGGCATGTGTAATGTGCAGTGAACAACCATTGACCATTACTGTGCAAAATGATCAATCTGTCTTGTTATCCAAGCTAGAGAAGTGTTCATCGCTACGGGTGGTACCATGGTGGCCTCAGGTTGTCAGCCTATCAGTCAGGGGCGACAATTAATCGAACTGAAGTTCAAAAGGGTTTCCATTAGGTGCCCGCAAGGGCATTAGTTATATATAGGTCGAGCGGTCATAGATTTAGAGATTATTTAGGATCTAGGGACATCAGTGGTGATTAACTTTGCATACTGTAATCGACTCGAAAAATAAACCCCGAGAGAGTTCGTACAGGCACGCGGGAACGTGGGAACGCGATGTCGTGGGAGCCATTACGTTACCCTGGTACTGCCCAGTTGCACGTTGCATATGTCGCATATGTTGCATGCATGCATGACTAACGATCCGAATTACAGTATCTTCTTTTGAATGATCCAACGTGGCCAAGAAGGCCAAACTCGACTCTGTATGCAATGGATGTGCCAGTGGTGCACCATACTAGCTGGTTTGCCGTTTGCAACCTTGCAAGCGTCAGTCAGGGCAGCAGAAATGATTATTTGCGTACACAGGTAACTTATCATAGTAGGGAACGACCCTTGCCGCCGATCAAGAAGACCTAGTGACCCTCCCCGAGTCGTCGATTCATCCATCCATCAAAGAAGCGATAGAGTTTGAGGGACTTCCTTTGTCAAAAAACGAATCACGCTGCGGGCCTGCGGCGTTTGATCTCGACCCGAGACGTTTTCCAGGGTCGGAATTAATTCGCTCTCTCTCTCTCCCTCTCTTTTGGTTCAGGCTCAGTCATTGCTAACTTACTAACCTACTAACTAATACGTGACCTTGTAGTCTAGTAAGTTGGCAACTCGTTAAACCAAAAAGAGCTCGAAGTTGTGATCAGTCACCGTGACAATGGAGGTTTCCATCCATATATCGATTACCACAACCGCGTATCACTAGCTCTATTCCTTACTATTATACTACAGTGACTTCTCCATAGAACAGAAGTAACTCGTTCTGTGATTCCGAAGAACAACACCCATCTTGGGAAGGAGACGGAAGCTAGGGGCGCGGTTCTGGTACCATCATATGTACTGTATGTCGGCTATCACCTTTTCCCATCTATATATACCCACTCACCAAACCAACCCATTCTTGGATACTGCCGACAACAAAACCCAGAGACGCACGGGCCACCCGTGTCCAAATTCTCACATACTTTTTTTCTTCCGCCTCAAATGAAATACAGTGATACGTACCCAAGTCGGCATCAGAATTATTATCCTTGACTCGACTTCTATCACGTACGCACGCTTTGGTCATCACTTGGGGGATGCATACTGTATGAGACTGAAACCAAGCACAAGTCGCTGCTCCAATGCAATGTTCTTCCTTTTTTTTTCTTGTATGTTCTCAAAGAGGCCGGTGGCACTGGAACTGGCCCACTGGCAGCTTGTATTGTATCCTCTTGTTGTCCGTTTGCTGTACCGTACGGTATCATGCACGGTATAGTACGTCTTTAGACTTGGTGTTTGTGATAATCTTAGGCGACTTTATTATTTTCCAGCGTCAATGAACGATCAGTTTCAATTTATCGTTTTTGTCCGGGTGTCTTCTTTTGATAACAAAAATGATCCTGTTCCTGCAGCAGTACGTTCAGTATTCCAATTGCTTATGTCAGATTTGATTTTGGATGCGTCGAATCGACGACGTCGATGATGGAGGAAGCGAAGCGAAATTGAAATAAACGAAATCTGACCCTGATTTATCATTAGTTATTTATGTCCCCCTGGCGATTATCGATTATCTCTGTTTGTCTTGTGTGTCCAACATGGGGATGAAGATAGCCGTCGTAACTGAACGTACTAACTACCAGTGGGTCCTAGTCACCAGATGTGCGTCGACGCACACGAAACAGTGTGGTGCAGTGCAGCCATGCAAGACCCCAACCTATAACTACCCTTCAATGAATTAATGAAAGCTAAATAAGCCACACTTTACCGTCTGGTATTCCCGGCTCGATTCAGTGGAAGTTTTCTCTCTCAAGTCAGATACTTCATACATAACCCAAATCATTCAAATGTGGGTACGGGGTTACCGCCATGCATACAGATCCTGTGTTGATATTGTTGTCATAATTCTCCAGTAAGCTCGCGTCGCTTGACTGTAAAACTTCAATATGCTGTACTGTATGCATTAGCATTTTCCAGCTGGCGAATGTAGGCATGCCGAAGTAGAGATGCATAGTACAAGAGCAATACTACATCCTGGACGATTCATGCAATTAGTACATCGTGTACGTGTATGCGCGTGTCCTGGGGCTGGCCGTAAGTCACATGGCATGGCCATATCCGACGTTTTCCACCAACAGTTATAGTACAATATAAACCCCCAATCCGTGCGCAAGTGGCACGCAAGCGAGGACATAATATACAAGGATCGGGACTTCAGGCAGGAATGGATGACAGGGAGCTCGGAGAATGGTACGTTTTCACGCTGGCGTTCCGAAGCCCATGCCCAAGTCAGGCTCACGATATCGACATAGCCATAGCATAGCAGTATGACACGGCTTAAAAAAAAGTGAATACTGTACCGTACGTACATCAAATAAGATCGGTACATTTTTCAGCTCATACAGACCAGCACCAGCACTGGGAGGATTACCGAAGGGATCGATGTGACCGACTATGTGGGCGGATGGGAAAGTGTTTGGATGAATGCACCAGGCATTTTTTTTCGCTGCTTCATAGACCCTTTTCTTCGTCCAACGTACTCGAAAACATCGCAGATGGTACTTGCGTATCCGAGTCATTCACGTACTCGCGACGAATGGTATACACCTGACGAGGCATCTTGTGGCCCCGTCTATTCAAATCAAGCGACGGTGCGTTTGCGAACTGCATCCCAGTCGAGTAAGTCGAGTAGTGGTCGACAGGGCTCTTCTGGATGCAGACAAGGATCACGATGAGCGTCGGATACGAACCCTGCGAAAGAGCGAGAAACATCTTCAGTATCCAGGGCACTCTACTGTATTCTCCCACATGGACTCACAGAGACAAATAATAACACCGAGTCCATGACAATGAACCCTGGCTCAGGGAATACGCGAAACGCCGAAATGAGATATAGGATCTGCGGGAAGTGTGGTAAGTCAGGCGTTAAGTGCGTTCAATCAGGCTGCTCTGATACATACCCAAAGACAGCAATAAACAAATCCAGACTCAATGAGTAGGGCGAAAATCTTTTCGACCCTCATAGAGACGCTTCCTTCGCCCATATACTTCCTTATAGAAATACGATGTTGCCTAACAAATTTTCAGAAAAATCGGTGTGCCTTCATGCACGGTAAACATACCAAGCCTTCCAAGCAATCAGCCCGGTGGAAAGCAGGTTGGTTCCCAGTGTCGGACCAACCATGATGAGCGCGCGCTCCCCCAGTTTCACGCCACTTTCGTCTTGAATACTTTGGTGGGAAGGGTTAAAGAGGGGCCCTAGGCTAAGGCCAAGATCACATCCGGCAGCAGCTGCCAACATTTACGCTTGATGAGTGAGGGATAAGGACGACGAGTTTATGCCTGACGCACCTATTGTACCCAGAATGAAGAGTAGAAGAATGGCAATCACGCGTTTATCCTTGTTCCAAAGAACGACTGCACGCCAGGCGCAGATAACGTCACTCAGTATGTACTGTTTAGTTTTTAGTCAGCACAGACGGGCGGCAACATTCTACCAACCGCACCATTATGCGAGTGATGGTCGCCCCGACAGCAATAATAATGTTAGTGTCGGTTGAGGACCATATGCCGCCACTTGTCGGGTCAAGGAGCAATTTTATTTGCTGGAACCCAAGCGCTGTCTCCAGTACGAGCGCAATCAGGCCCAAAATAAACATGAAAGTCGTGATAGAGAACATAAAGATTCTGGGTCGAGAGGACAAGAAACCAGGCTTTCCCCTGAGAGTATCGCTCACGAGTCAGTTTCGCACAGGTTGCTCTCAAAAGCGTGGTTCATATCTCACAGAAGAATGTGGACTGACACAACATAGATGATGACGTAGATGCCTGTGGTGGTAAACAGACAATCCATGACCCCGAAGCAGTAAAAAAGGAAAGGGTTGTGATTGCCTACCGTAAACGATCCCTACAAAAAGATTGTCATACACTGCGGTTTTGTAGGCAAAGGAGTATGCATTGGTATCGGGAGGATCGCTGGACATGGTGGGGAATAGCCAGCAAGTCAAGGGGCGAACTCGAGCAGAGGGAGCTCAAAGCCCACTATAAGAAAGGCCGGGAAAGTACGAGACCTGGTTCCTCGAACAGATCATTTAAGTACATATGAGCTGTAATCTCCACGGATATCAATGCGAATAAAACGAAGGAGTCCGCTATCAAAACGTACGCTTTGGGGTAATCACATTGTCTATGGACGAGGGATATCCTGAATGGGGGAAGTTGCGGGTTGAGATCTCGAAGGCCCGTTGGCATTCGCCAGCCTGACAAATCTAGCCATGTGGAGTCGGAGACACACGGTACGAAAATGATACGCTCCTGGGCGATTCATGGAGTTTGTGCGCGTGGACTGGCCGTCATGTAATCCGCCATCACGTCTCGAAAATGGAAGGGCTATAGATACGCCGCCTTGTTCGGGGATCGCATCACCAAATATTGCCTCGATGAGCACAGGTCTGTGATAGTCAGCGACGGCGGAGATGCGGCGAACTCTTGGCATAACGAGGCCTAGTCTGTGGTGCAGATCCAGTAGGGGATTTGTTAACTTGATATACATCGATATACAGTATGAGCAGTTTCATCAAAAAGAATTGATTGAAACCCCAGGTTTAGATCAAAAATCCGGATTTGCCATCAGTTGACCTAAGCAGCCGTACGACTTATGGACAGCACGGAACCCTGAGTACTTGTGTCAATTGTACGTACAAGTATGAAAGATAGCACGTTCTCAAACAAATCGAGAAATACGATTTCCTGTGTGAGCGTCGTAACCGGCCATCAGTGAACGCCGTCGCTCGTTATGCGGTGATAATAGAAACTTGGACACATACCTACTAATCCCCATGCAAGGCGCTACGAATAAAGTAGCGGAGACACCAAGAATGACAACAAGGCGATGGGAAATGCAGGCAATGACATCGGAGGCCACGTAAGCTATCATTAGGGATTACAAAACCATCCTGAACGGGTCTTATTCAGCATACAAGAGGGACGTGCAGCATGGCACGCATCAGAACATTACGATGGCCGTAAGCTACGCCTCCACAACTTACCTGGTTATCCGAGTTGGCATGGATATGGTGAGCACCAGCTCTTTCAATTTATAGCCGGACAATTCGTTCGGACTCTGCGTGCAAGGAAGAACCTCGAATATCGTGCTAGTACCCCCACTTGAGGTCTTGAGAAGTACGTTATGCAACCCAGGACTTGTACTCGATCAGTTCAAGGACTTTAACCATTATGGTCTGTCAGCGTGTCAGTTTATGCGACGCTGCGAAATCCAAGTGCATTTACGTTAGGCCGCATGCCAGGGCGTATATCATGTTCGTTCACCATATTCGAGGCGTTGAATGATATGACATACTCGAACACTATCTATCCTTCCCTGCAGAGCCTATTGCGCCGGTGTCGAAGTTAGCGGAGTATAATTCTTTCAGTCTCCTCGCGTGGTAAGGGCATAGAGGACAACATGCGGAGCATACTGTGGATCGTGAAAACAGACAGCCTGTCGAAACCATGAGATTTTCGATATCGTGCAGAAGAAGCGAAAACGCACCTCGTGCCAAACGAGGCAATTTTTCCGTCTAAGTCCATGCATTTGCATTGTAGGGGTTCCACTCACATCTTCTTCCACATGGTTAACGATTTAATCCTCGCTTGTCAAGGGGATAGTCCGGACATGGGAGATCGGTATCGCGACATTGACCGCCGTCTAGGGTTTTCTCATCAAAACTATCATAGATAGACCCAGGACCGAGTTAGAGACGAAACAACGTTCGCATAAGGGGAGGAAGGTTGATCCTAGACACCGTTCAGGTTACTTTCAGTAAAAAGTCTCTTTGGTGTGCATTACGGCAACCAACAAAAACCCCGGGCCCTGTCTTGTCACGTGTGAACACGTGTTCTACGGCAGACTCGTGCTGTTACCTAGCCGTAGCCGTCATTACAGCAGTTTTCATAAGATGCGGAAACGCGCAAATAAATCTTCGCGTACCTTCATTACAAATCAAGACCCGGACCCTGAGTTACTTGCGTCTCTTTCAATGTTTTCATCCATTCACCTGTCATGGCAATGAAGATGAGCTGCTTCCACAGCTTTGAGACCAAGCTTGTCATTCAACTCACAGTCTATACTTCTAAAGTAGCAGCTGCAGTGGAGAAACAAGAAAAAGACGGAATCCAAGCGAAGAAGACCAAGAAGCTACTTCACCTCTCGTCGGCAACCACTCGAATTTCTTCAATGTTGCTCATCAAGCATGACAGAACACTATGTATAAGGTTACTGAATGAAAGAAATTCAGTTCAAGTACTTATCCAGTATCAAAAGCATATGTTACTATTGGCTCTGAAGATTGTCACTTACTTTTTTGAATAAATGATATGTCGATAGATGTGAGGTGTCGACGACGGCTTAGCTGTGTAAAGTGAGGATTGTAAGTCAGCCATGTGCTCGATAAAAGTACAGTGTCTTGTCGATCAGGCTTTTCTTGACGCTAGACCATTTCAATCTCCTTCACGAGTACCTAGGTTATGGTGCAGGATTGGATTCGAGCTTTGAGGTCACAAGAGACATTGAAAGGGGCATTGTAAGTCTTGTTGTACTGTACTGTATCATTGTATCAAACGACGACGCAAGCTCAGGTTCTGGGTCTTGATTTGTAATGAAGGTACGCGAAAGATTTATTTTATTTGCGCGTTTCGCATCCTTATGAAACTGCTGTAATTGTTTCCGTGCACGCAGTCCCTCACTCGGTCGATCTGGGCCACTGACCCTGACTCTTGCAAAACAATGTCTCTGCATATTCGATATGCAATCTTCGTGGTTTCACCAAGGGTTTCACTATCAAACCAAACATCCGTCCGCTTCAAGTTGATCTTGGCCTCAATCTCACGGACGGATACCCGTTTGCTCCACCTCATGCTCAATTCATGGATTTCTCAGCCAATTTCTTTTCTGTATTTGTATTGGATATCTGGCATGATTCTGATAAAGGATCTAATGCGCGAAAAGCGCTAACTAGTACATACGAGGTTAGTACGCCGCGTTGTATAGACGAGAATTGTTGACCTCAGTCTTCTGGAAGGTTCTTTCTACGCGTTTATCCTACTTATAGATTCCAATGAGCAAAAAGGCTAAGAGTATCCGTACAGTTCTACATTGACATAGACGTGTCGGTGGCGCACAAGAATCAGCGAGCCCTGCGTGCGCAGTGGCGTTTCCGACAGCTCCTGTGTCACTCGCTCAAAGTCATTGGCATTACCACCGAGGTGACTTCCTCACATACTGGGCATAGGGGCTACAGTAGTGTCTCTGCGGAGCAAAAATAAGCTCATTGATAACGCCGTTGAACTCCGCCGGCTAGCCGGCCGCACGTAAAACGCGTTCATACCGATCACGTGTGATCCAACGCGGTCTTTCAGCGCGATTGTCGCTTACCTTTTCAACTGCCCATTCGCGGACCAGAATGGTTGTGGTACTTGAACTTGCTGCAGGATCTAAGGATTCTGTAGGTATCAGAATTCTATGTGACGGAGCCAATCATCTGGTTGTATTGGGCCCTACCAGCGTCACAAGAACCGTTTCGACTCCAAATAATCATCATGATGTCTTTCCGGAGCCTTTCTCCCGGTGGCGTCATCTTTTTCCTTTCCCACAATGCTGGACTTCACTTTGTTGTGAAGAGCCTCTGAAACTGTTACGCGTTGCGATCGATCTTGCGGCGAATTCCCGCCAAAGATTCGGTCAGGTCAACGAAGTTCGCTGAGACAACACATCAAAATGTCTTGTGCGTATCACCCATCCGCGCGGTAGCTAACTTAGCTCAGCTGAAAGGTATGTTTTGTCGAATCTCTGACGTTCTATCCCTCTCCGCTTGCGGTGTCTCCAATTACTCAAAGCGGTTGCTGTTCGTGGAGCTACTATCCCCGCACAGCCGCCATCTTTTTCTCCTACTCTAGTCAATTAAACTGGTATCAGCCGAATTTCAATAATTTTAATGCGCATAAGCCTCGGCTTATGCGTAGGAAGAAAGAAGCAAAGTATTTTACGGAGGTCAATATGTGAATCCTCGCCACTTCACTCGAGTCCATGTTTGGAAGTTGATCGATTACTTCGAGGATGCTGATCGAGTGGCGTTGCGGAGCACATCCGTGTTTAGGTTGCTCAACGGCCATCAGTCCAATTTTAAGCTATGATACAGTAACCGCTGTGGGTAATCCATCTCCGGTACCGCAGGAGCGGATCAAGCCACCAACCGGACCATATTCCTAAACATTCTCCGGGACCGTTGTTCCCAGATCCAGTGGTTCATGGCATCATTGTCTGTACTGTGAAACTACTCGGGGTTAGTAGAGTGGCCAATATTGGCAACAAAAGCAGTGCGGTTGGGTTCGTTATATTGCTACGTTCAAGTACGGAGTGCGGAGGATAGGAAATGGAGGCATCAAAATCACCGGCCCCAGTACTCACGCATGGGAGCGCCCTACAGATCATATATATTGTCGCCTCATGTGAGCGTGCCACACTCTGATTTGACGCGTACTAATGGGGTTTAGCTACATATCGGGATTGACCAGACTCGTATCCCAGTGACGTTACTTCTTGGAAGATTCTCCTGCTGTCGATCTGACTCTCTCATTTATGCTCAGACCCGTTCCCACCTTAACTCTGGTAGACAGTGGTTAAGACGGTGAAACCTGTATATCTGGTGCCGCAGCTACTGTATTCGAATGACGCTCGCGGGCGCAGGGCTATGGCTCAAGTGACCCAAGTCGTCACTGTCGCTGTTTCTATGGCTTCTAACCGAATGCCTCCTCCACGTTTACTTTGCTACTACAGGTTCGGAAGAATCGTCTATTCACGCACTGACAAAAAGTGAATGCAGGCGAAAAGGGTGCAGTAAGCCAATACACAATACAATGCATTACGCGTTTTGGCAACCGGTCATGGATATGCCGCCCCGCTTATTCCTTAGCTATGAAAATCCAATTTAATGTTATTCTAGCTCAGACGGCCAGGGCCAGCGTAATTAATATTATTACTGTACAATGAGGACTGTAGGACTGTGGTCACATGCCACTGCCACCGTTCCCCGACGTTGAACGTTAATCTGCTACTCCGCTACTACTGCCAGTGTACAGCAGTAGGGTCCGAGATCGTCACGCAGCCTCGTATTTTCGTTCCGACCTTGTTCCGAACTCATGGACACCCACGTATGAACGAGCTCTTGCCTTGCGGCATTGCGGAGCGCCGCCGACGGTGATTCTTGGCCCAAACATGCGGACTCCGTGTTGCTTTCTCGATCGAACATTGCCCCAAATAACTTTATCGAGCTCTACATTATTTCTAGTGTTTCACCCGGTTTCCCTGTCTAGTAACTTGCTGTGACCAAGAGGATGGTCGCCACCATCGAAGGCGATGGGATGATGCGGATCTTGAATCAGCCTACCCATGGGCAGTGTTGAATGACTTCCCATTCCTTGTATGGTCTCCATGAATGAATTCCGCGCCCTTGCCTCGCGTTGATACTAACCAACTTTGCACACTGGCACGTGATGTTACTCGGTTTGAAATTCGCTAGACCAGCGTCTCAAACTATACATCCTTTTCACTCCATATCACTCATACGCTTAGACATATGAGTGTGCGCGGGACCACTGTTTGCACTCTCACCATGGTTTCCGAGTCCCCATTTAGGCTTGTAAACTTCCACGTATAGTATTTCTCCATGATTACCACGTTAAACCTTCATATCACCTTGGGTATGCACTGGCAGTCTCCGCCGTATTCCCCCCGCTTTGATGGTCGATTTCACTGGCGGGGTTTCAGTTCGATCTCTAGTGTGTTTATTCCTTCTCTCTGTGTCTTTGTGTTAAATAGCCCCCGTAGAACGGCTTCCCTCGTCTGCAAACCCTCGTTTGTGTACACCCCTCCCGAGCGTTCTTCGTTTCGCATTCTAACTTCGACAAAGACAACATCGACTGGTTCTTCTCTGACTGTCGAACTACCAGTGGACTTTGCTAGCCATCTTCAACTCCACAAGAGACGCCGGTTCCTCTAATTCCCAAGAGGTGCGTCACCCTGCCACTGTGGTGGTCCAGACACACTTACCCAACCTGCAGGACATAATCAACTCTCGTGAACAGTCTCAAACCTACTTCCGATTCAGCTAGTCATGGCCAACACCTTACCTCAAATACTCCCTGGTCTTACGGATGTTGGGGGTGACGACCGTGGTGCCATTGAGGCAGTCAAGTATCTCCTCCAGGCCGTGGGACGTGATATCGTAGCCTTCCAGCGCAACACGCAAGTCTCCTACTTGGTGGCACAACGTGCACGTGATATTATCGAGGCCATTAACGAGTGTATCACCAATGTGGAGGACAATGTAGAGGACTGGACAAGCTACGACAAGTATTCGAAGGCCATTGAGCCATTGGAGGAGTAAGTTAATCATAGTGTCTGCTAGTGGGTCGTGCGCTCCTGACATGATCATCGTCGCCCAGCATGTTATTTGGGCTACTCACCTTAACAGCCGAAGAGAAAGGACAATACTTAGCTAAAACCAGTTCTGCCGTTGAATGCGTCTCATCGGCTAAAATCTGGGCGGATAAGAGGAATGAAATGTTCAATACTTTGAACGAATTCTACACGCGTGAAGAGCTTGTAGTATGTGCATTGTGTCTTAAGCTATCATGCAGGTGCTTACCAAAATCCAGAAACTCGTGCCCGATACCGAAACTCGGGAAAGCGATCACCAGGATGCACAATTGCATGATGACATAACACTTCTCGAAGAGATGAGGACCCAAATTCAAGACATCCTCAAAGATCCGAAAGAGTATGTTTCAATGTGTCACGGACATTTTTGTTATCGACGTTGTTCACAGATTCCCCACCTACGTAAATGACATCAAAGCCCCTTTGGACGGGTTGCAGAATCAAGTCATCAATTACGACCCTCGAGTTCCAACAGTAGGTGCACATCCACACAAATCTGTTCTTGTATTTACATATCGGGCCACAGTGGCTTATGGTCGTCACAATTCAGACAAGTATGCTGATCCAGGGTGTATTGGAGATAGTGAAGGTGACCACCGATATCGAAACTCGGAACCACCTGAAGTCGAAGCCTGTTTGGGACGCTGCTTCGGAGTATGCATCCATTTTTTTAACGTTTCCGGACCTCTTTCGAGCTTGATGTTGCTTAGGCTTATAAACGTCTTGGACGGGAACTTGAACAAGACACAGCCGGACTCAACCAATGATGTCAACGATAAATATCAGGCCTTTCTTGATATTCTTGTGGTCCGTCTCATTACGGCTTCCTGAAGTAGATTTCTTACATGCCACCGCAGGCGTTGGACGGTGTCCCTCTCCCAGAAAGTTATGTGAAACTCATGAAGAAAGTCGGTCACATTCGCAGGCCGTTCCAGGCCCAGGCAATCACCGTTGTTATGCTCTGCCGCTCTTTGGCCAGCACATTCAGTACCTTGAAGAAATCTGATATCACTATCAAGAACTTTGATTCTCTCGAGGCGTACGTTTTACTCCCAAGAGCCCAGCCAAATCGCCTCTGATCTGGACATCTTCACCAGTGCATTCAACAAAACTTTAGGCGCACTAGAAGGTGCTACTCAGGCCGTCACCAACCTTAAGGATTTCGACATGTCGACTTTCGAAAATCACGACACAGTCAAAGCATTTGGTGATTCAGAAGCACTTATCAAAAAAGGCTTCGAATCTCTCGACGTGAGTCCTGTTCTTTAGAGTTTAGACGACGTACGTGCATAGTGTCTAACATTTCCCACACAGCTTAGCACGGAATGGGCTAAGAAGCAGACGGACCTATCTTATGCGCGCAAGAGGGATGAGGATCGTCTGAAGAAGTTGCAAGATATATTTAACAAAGTAAGCATACGATCAGGCACCAACCAAAACTTTGAATGCTGATAAGAAACTGCAGGGTCCCATCGACACTGCGAAGATCAAAGTCAAGGTCACAATACATGAGACATTGGAAGATGAAACGCCGGTGGACACCACCTCCGGTGCGCTGTTTCCCTATTTATTGAAAAGTGGACACTGACATGATATCGCTTCTAGTTGATGGGGAAGAATCGATGCGCCTGTCTGCGTTGCGCTGGAGTATTGCTGGAGCGCTCCAGCCGGAGGATACTAAGAAGCGCGCGGCTGCTGGCACTTTCTACAAACAGTCGGCAGATCAATGGTCAAAGTTAACTGCGCACTCCACGCTCAAGGGAATCGCAGATGGCGGATCGGTTACATTGAAGCTTGTCCTTGCTTGATGTGGGTTTATTTGTACGGATACCTTATTCTCTCTTCGTGCCAGTTTGGGCACACATGACCGGTGACGTTCAAACTCTTTGTAATAAGTTGTATGTAATAAGTTGTATGTTAACTAAACCGTAATCGCATCCCGATATCCCTAATACAATCTAAATGAATATATCCCCAGACACGAGCTTGAGAACACGAGAACGAGACTTGAATCGAACATCACGTGTACTAAAATCACGTGCACTGAGCTGAAAGGCAGTCGCGCCTTCATCTTTCTCTCTTCTCTTTAACGCCTCTCTTTAACGCTTCATCTCTTTAACGCCTTACTCTCTTTAACGCCTCACCCCGTGATCCAGACTTCGCCCTTATCGTGTCTTCCAGCGAACCTGCTCGCATATAGTCGCTCAGTGGCATGTCCAAGTTCGGTTCGGAGTCCGATGACTACATCTATGCCTCTCCCTCCCCAACAACTCGCAGGAATGCGCCTTTCCTTGACGCAACAATAATTCTTTCTGATGACGCCGACTCAGAGAGAAGTTCAGATCAAGAGGGCAGAGCCCTTTCTCAGTCCACTCAGTCTGACGATCCATCTGGAGATCCTATCCCCACTACGAGTACCCCAGACCTTTCATTTGCGGCATCCAGCTCCCCTTTCCTGTTTTCTGCCACATTGTCGCCCTCTTCGCATACAACTAACCGTGGCCGTCTTCGTGGAAATGCTGCTTCCCTCTCTAAATTGACCTCTGACCATACCCCCTTTGTTCGCCGCCTGGATTACCTCTTGCAACAAGCTGCAGACCAACAGCGCCTGTCTATACCTAGTGATAATATACGCATACAACCCTATTTCCCTGAAGGGGTCTCTGGTCCAGAGTCTCAAATGGTGTCAATAGGACACGACGAGGGCCTTGAGTCAGCTCTTGGTCAACGAGAGTATTATTGCCGCTTCTCGTCTTTGCCTTCACAGGAATCTCCGAGACCTTCATCGCTCATTTCTGGTACTTCCGAAGATAACACGCTTGCTACTGTCGTTAGCGATACTGGTATTGATCCTAGGCGAAACAAACGAAAAGCAAATGCTGCGATTCACGAGGATTCTGAAGCTCCTTCAACGAGTTTTTCCCATGATGGAAATCATTCTGATTCTTACTTGTCTGCATCAGATGGAGCCCCCCCTGCGGCCTCACGTGGTTTCCATCTGCCTTCGAAGAAAAGGAAGTGTCTGTCTTTGGATATGCAGCCATCTTTAGTGCCTCCTTGTGCCGGCTCTCCTGCTCTTTCAGATCCAAATTTAGAACGTTTGAAGTCATCGCCAGTCCAGAGCCAGCAAGACTTTGGGTCCAACACAATATACGATGCAACCGAAGGCCCGGCGGTGCAGTTTGATCACTAGTAATACCCGCCTCCATCTCATTAATTATCACAGGACGCCAAGCTATCCCACTCTTTCACCCCATCTACGGCAGGATCCGTTTTATCCTATCCACCCACTGAACCGGCTACACCGGTTCCAGGTTATTCTCCCGTTCCTAGCCCCGTCCCTGTTCTCGGACCGCAAGCATTTCTGCAAGTCGATATCCCGCGCGTCTTCCTAAGTAGTGACGACGCAGCTGAGGCTCGCCTCATGTCTCTGCTAAGGAAGGAGACTCTCCACTGGCGTGGAGAAGAACAGGGCGCCTTTTTGACTCAGAAGTTCACCTCCCCGAATACACTCGTTAAGGAAAGTATTGCATGGATACTCACGGTACATAGTTTTCCGATCACTATTTACTGTTCTTACACTTATATGAAACCCAGGTCGAGCCTCCATTGGGCTCTCCAACAGCATCGTCGATTAGGGGAAGGGCTCATTCTTATGATCTGCATGAACAACTAACCGTCCACCATGATACACGTTTTCTTGCAGCACTTATCTTTTCTTTATTTTCATTCGTCCCAGTCACCTCCTCAAAAACCCTTCTGAAGCCAAGTCAGTCGGAGACGAGACTCTTCCGAGAGCCGGAAGTAGATGAAGACAAGGCTATCTTGGACTATGCCGTCGCGGCGATCGCGCTCGCTGTGAAGGTCTAAGGAGTTCCATTTCACCTCTACTTCGCCCTTTGAAAGGCTGTTTTGCATAGATGCATCGTGACAGCCATGCTCCCTTGAAGCCAATCTTTGGGAATCATTTCTTGGCCCTAGCGTGTCACGACATGAGCTTTGAGGATCTTGAGGTATGTGAGCTAGACAGAGGGTTCATTCACCGCTCTTTGACGTCTTTCAGTGGGCTCAGCGCGATTTACTTCAATATTTCTCGTATAACCTCTGCATACCAACTCCCCAAGCGTTTATCGAGGAGTTGCCCCTCGCGCTTCCTACGCTGCGGGATACGTTGAAATTGGAGCATGAAAGGGAGTATGTGCTTAGCGAAACGTGGAAGCAGCTCCTCGCTGCTGCGCGCTGTATGTGCTATCCCACTTGACACCACCCGATCGTCCCATTTAGATCTAGTAGGGCCGAGTATGCTGCGTTTTCCTGTGTCGTTACTCATGGCCACGGCCCTTATCGAGGCTATCAAGCGAGTTACTCATCGCCGATTGTCTTCTACAAAGCTGAATGCCCCAGCTGAAAGCCTCAAGTCTACATCTGACTGCCCTATGAGGCATGCGACGCTTGGCATGGCCCCGCGTAATAGTATTCTGGAGCGTGAATCCTCAGATATCGAGCTGGATGTGCAACACACAACGAGCGCAGTATCCGAAGACATCCGTAAAGTCCTGGGCCTTTCGACGGTAATAATATCGTATTTTCTGGCTGTTTTTTACATCCTGATGCATCTCAGGAGAAGATTGATGAGTGTGAGAAATGGCTCGAACTGGTGCGATCGGCTTCAGAAAAGCCAGTTCGCTCAAAGTACTTCCCGGGGGTCTCTAGTCCTTCATCGCAGGTTTCTCGGCAAAAGTAGCAAAATCATGGGTTAGAACGACTGTACGTTTTTTGTTTGTCCTCTGGCTCTCTACGTAGAGATTGGCTACGACTATAATCCACCCATTGTGTTGAACACATTTGGGATAACATCGCATTGCATGTCGAGTTGACATACCCAATCAATTTTTATCCCTTACCCTACTCGTAGAGGTTTGGCGTCGCCAGATGGCAATCATTCGACCCGTCTAATTTGCTTCGATGCACGTAAAATCTGGCTTCTCTGCCAATTCTAATCACATTTAACTGCACGAGATTTGTTTAAGTTCGCACAGCAGCACCGGCCTACTTCGTTACAAAACCCAACCTTCTGAAATAGTATGGATACACGACTAAATATCGCTTTTTTGATAGCAAGCGAAAGTCAGGTACTGACCTCATTCGGACATTGCTCTCTTATGGGTTAGTGGGATACGAACTCGGGGCTTGGTCATAGTGGCGCTGAACAGGGCTGTTTTATATGGGCGCTTATGACAAAATTCCCTTCCATGTCATCTAGTGGTGACTAATGGTAGGTCCGCAGCAGCAATCTCTCAGGATAAATAGACATTCATCTAGGCGGGAATGAAGCCACGACATGGTCGTTGTCCTTCTCACCACCGTTTTTGTTGGTGTCCTCGTCTATAGGCGTATCAGAAAGCGTCGTGCGCGTAAGCGGGTGCGGATATTCTCTTCTCGATGCTACCCCGATGACTTATGTTGTATATTTGCCTGTGACACGTTCTTAGGCCATCAAATTAGCCGCCGTAGATCGTGCTGTCAGCAATCCGGTGACAGTGGAGACAGCAGAGGAAAATTTCCCGGAGAATGAAGTGATCATCATCGGGAGGGAATCTAGCCCTCCCTCCAGCCCTCCACCGTATTCAAGGCCATCACCTCACCCATATGAGCCCTCAGGAGGCCCTCGTCAACCCACGGTCCTCGAATGTAAGTATGAAATGTTACTTCGTGGACGCATGTTTTTTCACACACATACACCAGTCGAGTATCCCAGGACATACGTCAGAGACAAGCCCCCACCGTACAGCACAACCGCCCTCCAGGTCCAAAATTCGTGATTCGTCTACTAATATATACTATAAAAACGCACCACAGCATATAATTTCGACTTCATATTTGTGTCTCCCAAGTAAGGCATGGACTCGGAATCTGTGTGATCGTTGTGCAAACGACGGGTTCGGTGACGGATTCCAAGGAGAAGTTCACAGTAAAAGAGCACAGCCTATTTCAACTGTAATCATTGCAAAGATTCGAATCCGGGTATGGAGTTCACATGCGATGTGCCGTGGGGACCATGTAAGAATGGAAGGGCTTGCACGCGTCAACAGCACACCGATTTTTTTGATCCAGTGGTATGAAACTACGTCATCTGCCTGCGTCCAAAAATGCACGAAGGAGCGTTTAGCGGTCACTTTAGCCGATGGGCTTTGGGAAACCTGAAGGCCCTATGCCGAGCCGAAGGACTTGGAGATCCAGTTTCCGGCCCGCCGTGACTAGTACATCTGGGTTTCGAACTGAACTCTGCACTGTGATTGAACGTCAGGGCCGAAGGGTTCGTCCCTTCGAGAATTTAGTGGCTAGATGGTCGCGCGTACTCGGGGTTTACTCGTCGGAGTCGTCGCGTCCAGCGTACTTGGGGACGTACGCATCTAGGTCAATATCGAATGTTGCCAACTACGGGCGCTGTAATTATGGTCGTTTAGGATGCGGGCGCGCCTCGCACATCAGACTTGCTGGCCATCACGACTATCGCTGGGGTATCTCGATCGCACGCGCTTTGAACGTGGACCTTCGATGGTCACGTGCTGACCGCGGTGAACTGTAATTGGTCGCTAAATTGGGCAGTACCACTCATCTTTTGGCCCCTTACACGCACAACGTGTATCCAATGCCCTGCAACGCTTTGAAGATAAAGAGCTATATCCAGGATACTGAACATGTGCATCACGCAGACACTGAAGTCAAGCAGCGAACAATGTGACATGCGACCGCCTCGTGTTGGAATGTCCGGCTACCCTGTACCGCCATATTGTCACCAATCACACTTTTTTGGCTCACAACATGAATGAAACATGCCGCCTACACCCTGCAGTCCTCTCACAAATCAAGCGGGTGGCTGGGATACACGCGTAAAGCGCCGGTTATCACAACACAAAAGCGTTGCTGCTCCCTGATGGTAGCACCCCATTTCCACTCACACTTCACCACCGCTACCACCACCACCACCAACCCTACCTGAAGTAAAATGGGTAACGCACCAAGCTCCTCCCGTGGCTCAACGCCTCCGCCAGAGCCGCCGCAACCACCGCGTGTACCCCCGCGGGCTCATTCTCCCCCACCGCGGGACTCACTCGCACTTATGCGAGGGCAGTCGCTCACCTCCATGGCCCAACCCGTAACGGCCTCTCCGCAGCCGCACCCTGCACCTCACCGTGTGCTTCCCGCGCCAAAGCCGGAGGTGCCTGCTCCGAAGCAGTTCCTTCCAGAATTGGATGTTGGCGAAGCCGTGCCCGGTGACATAGAAGAACCAACTGAGGATCTATCGGCCGTCCTCAATGACTGGTCCGCTGCTCGAGCGGCCATGGAACGGGCGATCGGTCCTCTTCGCGAGCGTGTGGAGGAGATCGGGAGGGAAACTAGGGAACGTTTCCAGGAACGGCGTGCCGTAGAGGAAGAGGTACCGGTACTGCATGAACGAAAGATGACGGTATATGAAGACGCAGAGCCTGGTCCTCTAGACGAGCTACGCTTCCCACCGGGGCTGGAACACGGGGTGAGTGACACCGAGGACTCCGCCATTTCCCATTCTACGGAGCCAACTGCGGAAACCCTCGTGGGCGAGCCGGAACAGGTAACGGAGTCACTAGCGGAAGGATCCCCAGAGAAGGTCGTTGTGAAGCTGGACACGCATGAATCCCCGGAGGTTGACTCCATCTCACGGGAGGAGCCGGGCACTGTGAAGGAACTTGACGTTGTTCCCGAAGAGCCGGTGGTCGGCCCGGAGTCTTCTCAGGTCTCTTCTGAAGAGCCAGAGCAGGATGCCATGGCCTTCGGCGAAGCCCAGCCTACCCAGGAGGTGGCGCCGATCCCCCAGGAAGCGCCCACCGTCTCCGAGGAGCGTCCAATCGACCAGGCACCCGCACCGCTCATTCCTTCTGATCACCTCTCTTCGCTCGAAGAAGCTTCCGACACGCAGTCCGAGCACTTTTCCTCCTCCCTCGAGTTCCCACGTCCCTACACCCCGCATCCCGTCTTTGACGATCCTCGTGTAACACCATCGCCTGTCCCATTCACCGTGACTAACGACCACGAAGACCAAGGGTACGGAACTCAAGAGGACGAGGACCGCACCACACAAGTCTCGCAGCGTGCTTCAGGTAAGCATGTACACTGGGGAAGTGTCGAAGCGCAACCCGCGTACGAGCGTCTGCAAGACGAGGAAGACCCAGCGCCGGAGGAGCACTCCCCACCGTTCTCCCGGCTGTTACTTCCAGCGCCGTCGGTGGTGGAGCCACAGCCGGACGCACGCCCAGAGCGCGCTGCCAGGCCCGCGACGCGCCGGGCTATACCCCCACCGCTCGAGAAGCCAATGCGGAAATTCGAACAGGGCGTTTATACCGTGACGGATGTACGCTGGGGTATGGCACTCGATTTATCCAATGAAGACAATCGGTCGCCGATTGCGTTTGGATCGCATGGGTGGGAAAATCAGCAGGTGAGTAATTATTGACTTTCGGGCCCGGGCCGAAAACCCGGGACGTGGCAGGTGAAGATAGCTCACACGCTTCGTATCATGTAGTGGGAGTTCCGTCCTTGCGGCTCCGGTTTCATCGTTAAGAATGTCGGTAGCGGCTCCTTCCTCGTTCTTGAGGACCTGCAAGGACTCCAAGAAACAAGCGTGGAGGTTGTCACTGGGGACTTCCCCACGTGCTGGGAAATGGAAGTGATGGATAACGGCAGCGCAGAAGATGTCGAAGATGAAAACGAGGATGTGTATACACGGTATGTAGAGGTTGCAGTGTTCTGCTGAGCAAGGGAGGACCTAACTTCATCGCGATATTCCAGGATCCGGCTGCCGCGCTCTGAGATGGCCTTGGGCTTCAAGGGGGGCTACGCAGGAACACAGGTACGTCTTTTCGCATGTACTTGTCCGGCGCACAGGATCAAACAAAACAATAGCTCTACCTGACAAAAGACGCGAACAACATGAGCACATATTGGAGGCTGCGCGTACCACGACGCGAGCAGGTCGTGAAGAACCCGCCCCTTACGACCACTGAGTCCGTTCTGCAGGGTGGAGTGATGAATTTGATAACGACGACGAGCGTGACGACGACGACAACGAGAACCGTAACGCGGATCGTTACGGGCGACGCATGAGGCATGCGTGCACCGGCATCGGCATGCCCTGAGTTTTAACAGCTTTATTGTAAGCTGTCTGCGACGGCGATCACGAGACACGATTTACGACACTTGAAGCAGGCCACGCTATTCACGATTCTGACTTTCAGTAGTTTTTCACGCATTACCATCGATGACCTCCCCCATATTGTAACATGTTTTTTTAGAGGGCTTGAAGCTCTGAAGAAAACGATAATGATATTGGACCTTGGCCGTAGCTAGATCAATGGGTGTTCAAACGTTCAAGTTTTACTAGGGGGAAGATGATGCTGCAAGCACCTTTAGTCTACTCCCAGGAACGACCTTTCGATGGAAAGTCTCATCCCACTCCTCTCTTATCTGGTCCAAGTTATTTTGTTGCAATGCGGTCCAGACGCATACTAAGGAATGTGGATGTTAGGGAGTAGTACAGGCCGATGTGCGAAGGGCAGAACGGTGGTGCCAGCGGGGATGGCGATGCAAGGGAAGACGGCATGTACGAGGGGCTACATCAAAATTGATTACGCCCAAACCCGTTACAAAATACTCAAGAGGAGTAATGGGAGTGGTTGGAGCAGATACCACTAGTGAGCCTTCAAGTTCCCTGCTAGAGACCGAGCCGCCACGATGACAGCGACCACGAACCGATACAGTATGTTCCAGTGACCCGCATCAGTTATACATATGTATATGAGTGGCACCGTGGAAGATTCCTGACTTGCCTTTGACTTGAACTCAAGCATCAGAAGAGGTGCCAGTGCGCCAGTGGCATGTGCCGAGCTTGTCGAAAATATGTTTTTTACATTGATGTCCAGTTGGACTCCTCGAGGGCCGATCCAGCTTTGAAACGGCAGACTACTGTAGGCCTCGTCGAGCCCAGAGTTAGAGCTTTAGAGCTTTAGAGTTCAACTGACAGACTCGGAGGGGTGAACGGCATTCAAGTGGTTTGTTGGTGGTTGTTTACCAAAAGTAACTGCACCTACCCACCACCTTGCATGATCAGCATGGACGAAGTCCCACATCACACTGGCACCTCCCAACTTGATCCCCTGTGTTTTGTTCATCATTAATGGCTCAGGTTTTGGCAGCGGCAGAGGTGGAGGCTCCAGTCGCTCCACATCAGTAGTCATATTTTTCATACCTACGTTATAGCTGACGCAAATCTTTTAGATTTAGAGAAGGGTCGGAATTGTGCAGCTTACCATCCCGAATGCATCGGTGCAGCGCAGCTCCCAAAATTTCCCTGATCGCAAATTTTCAAGCTCCACGACTCGATGTTCTTCGCTCATTGTGGCCATGGCATTGTTGGGATACGACACGCAAAACCGTCACAGCGTGACCATTACAATTTCATATTACCCTAGTCGTACTCTCTCGTTCTACCTATCCAACACAGAGAACAATAAGGCTCCCGCGCTTCTCTCCCAGCTGCCATCCCACCGAAGAGGCATAGAAGTACTGGAATACCAGGAATAGGCAATATTGGGTCCGTCGTTCCAATTCAACAGCTAACATATGTGATTCCTGTAGCTGACATCGGGATGCATGTATCGATAAAAAAAAGGTGACAATGGATCTACCTTCACGGGTTCACCGTGAATTGGATCATACATGCCCATGCCATTTATCATCTTTAGCATATGGCTAGCGCTGATTCGACTCGATCATATACATGGTAAGAAAACTGTCACAATGATGTATTTATGACACAACGGCGCCTACAGTAGCGCTGACCACTACGGTCATCCTCGTGGTTGTTGCCCTACGCCCTGACGCTCTAGAGCCCTCACTATTCGGATCCTCAGAGCTTTTATCCCGGCCAAGAAAGCTACGGCGGTCGTGACGTAGTGATGGATTGCTACAGCGGTCGTGACATAGGGATAGATTACTACGCAGGCGGCTATGATTTTGGCTGCGAATTTGGCTGCGACTGTACTTCTGGTGATACTTCACGAGCTGGTCAACTTGGGGAGGAAGCTTACCGACGGCGGCGCTGATGCCAGTCATTTTCACGGCAACAGGAATTGCGACAAGTACCAAGGCGACAACAGCGCTAGCAATGGCACCAGCGACATTAAAAGTTTTGGCTGAGCGATCGAAACCACGATCACTTGACATCGGGGAGTAGACAAGGACGGTAAGAGATGGTGCTCGAAAGAGACTGGGGAGGGTTTGATGGAGGGTGGGAGGAGTGAGGTTATAGTTAGTAAGGTTTCCTGCCGGTTCAACACGTGCTCTAGCTCATGTGCCAGAGAAGCTCTTCCTTTCTCATGTGGCATGGTTGAGTGGCATACGGTCTACTGGAAGAGAGGGCCAAAGCCCGTCGTAAATCCAGAAAACTTGATTTGCGGACATTCAACGTAACTTAGTACTAAACGAGCAGACGGTGATTCGGTTACCAAGGGCTAGCGGCGCAGTGTGGACCAAGGTGAATCTGTTGGATTAGAAGCGCGCGGAGTGCACACATCAGTGAGTTCTGCTATAGCTGAGAGCTCGACCATCACTGACGGGACTATCATCGGAAGGTTGGCCTCTTTAATGACATTTTACTGTAAGCGTGAGAGAAAGAATATTTGAAAATCTGTTTCAACGCAACAATTTTTCGCCGAAGGGGCACTACCTTTGGTTATCGCTCAGCCATCTCACGATTGGACTGATTATGATTGCACTGAGTAACTAGTGCTATCTTATCCAGAATAAAGCGTATAGTGTATCTACAGCGTGGGTAGGTGCCAGCTGCGCGGGTGGGTGGGAGAACTCCGTCGCGCGGTAGGGTCCCTGCGTGACCAGACTGTGCCTGTGAGTGTTAGAACGAGTGCTATGGTATGGAATGTGGCCGCTGAACTTGCAATGGGTAATGCCTTGGTTTCTTGAGTTAGGTTGGAGGCAAAGTCAAACTTTTGACGCCTACAAATCCTTCACAGCATGGGCACACACTCAGAAAGGGGTGGAGATCAAACGCCTGCGATCGCTATGCCTCTCCTTCCATCCATTCACGCATCGCTTCCCTTCTCCGCTCACCTCATTATTCTCGCACTCAGCTGCGCTCCTCTTGCATCTTCATCATGCCGCTGTACCAGTCGTCTCATCAATGCTGAAAACTGGCACCGCCTATTTATCAACAAGACCATATTTAAACCCATCGGGTAATTTATCTACCCCTATGAAAGGAACCTGGAGCGCAAAATGCCAAGATCTTGCACTCCCTATGATGATCCCGCTTCTCTTCCGTGACGTCGAGATCGAGGGCTGACTCGATGACGTAGTTCACATATCGCGCATCCATAAAACACGTCCGTATTCCAACCATCGCCGTACTTCCGAGCTTCACATTAACTCTCATCATGAGCGAACCCAAGAGCAAACCTTTGGAGGCAGGACGAGATGTCTCGTACGTGCAGTACTCACCGTAGTTGTCATGAAGATGCATGGGCTGAATTTGTGTGGCAGATGGAAATGGGGTACCAGCAATGTCACGGGGAAAGTTGACGAAGTCGTACACGACGTTCAAGCCCAGGTCCAGAGTAACAAGGTGCGCATCCTCGTTTGTGCAATGTGCACATATTAGGGATTTTGCTAATACCGCTGGCGGCGTTTGTCTACTAGGGCAACACTATCACACGCTACGCCCGCGAGGGAGACCCAGCAGTAAAGATTGTCCGTAAAGGGGTGAGCCGATGCTGGAAATGCTTTTGAAGCGCGAGCTGAATCGAATGCAGAACGACGTTGTCAAACTCGCCCATGAATTGAATGAAGTGAAGTCTGGCGAGCTAGAGTGATTGTGATACCCATCCCAAACCCCTCCCCGTGATTCTCCATAGTGTACGATATGACGACCAAAGTAAGTAGATCATGTAGATGGCGATTCAGTACGTTCGGTAACTTCGGTTGTCGCCGCCGCCGCCAGTGTATTCAAGTTGGCAGTCTCAACGTGTGCAGGTGTAGATATTGTATCGCCCATACAATGATTTGAATGGCTGTGCACCCTTAGAAAGGATATACACTGAGTAATACGAGTTTTCACTGCCCAGTTTTTGAGTAGGGTCAGGGTGCAAATGGGGCCACCATCAGTGGTGTACTGTACTGTAGTTCCGGCCTCATGCATCATGTTGTGGCTGCTGAAGTCATGCTGTGATAATGGTACGCTTCTTCGAGTCAAATGCCAGGAGTACTGGTAGGAGTGGTGCTGGAACTTACCCGGTTCATTGACTCGCGGATGCCATCCTCCGATTCCTCCTTTGAGCTCGTACCTCTCTAATATTGAACTTGGGATTTTCGTGTCCTGTCATTCTAGGCATTTACGGTGGTCAAAACTGATCAGAAAGGAAGAGGCTTTCGAACAGCCACACCGCTGGGAATCGGTACTGTACTGTACAGTGCTTACTACAGTAAGGGGCGATGATGGTTTTCGGAATTTTGGCCCGAGTACGGCAACTAGTTCTCACGCTTCCGTGATCGTGGAGTCGACGCATCAGTAAACATACAGTACTCCACCAGGTGACCAGGAGCCATGATGGAAAACCCACGACATAGCACTCAGGCTGAAGAGCAATATGTTGAAATTCAGAGTCGGCGATGCGGTGACACTTTTGTGTGTCGGCCAGCGAGTCCCTTACAGGACAATTATCAACCCAAGTATCAAGTCTGGCTCCTGTATTCTACCATGTTAGTCACTAAACTTATGATTTATTGTTGCTTACAAGCCCATTCGTAGTTGTGGTTCTTGTTCTCACCGATACATCGAATATATTGCGCAGCCCCCTTGGACCCGGGCACATTTCTTAGTCACCCCTTGATCGCCGCGCCACTCAGCATCTGGTCAAAAAAAGGAGCCACTGCTTCATTCAAGCATACCCGCCCTTTGGCCATGACAGGCACCATGACATTGCACGCACCTCCCACGTTTTTCCCCCAACACACAGACAAATTCTGTATGTGCCCGCCCGCCTGTGGATGTGCCTCCATCCATTAGGCGTGTCGCTCAGTCTGTGTTTTTTTTGGGAATATCTGTGCTTTCCTGCTCTTGTTCCACTGGCCACTGACAAGTCCTGGCCTCATGTTCGTGGCGAGGCGAATATCTCTTTCTCATTGAAAAGCCCTTCGAAGGGCGATACTTCGATCTTCAGTCGATATCTTCATCCTTCCGAGAAGTATGTCTCCTCTCCAAGAACCAGTTTGTACGACCGACTATCCGCGGACTCGCATCAATGCTGGCACTTTTCTTGAAGAGGAGGACGCCGCAATGAGAAAGAGGGCAGAAAGCGTCTCGCAGTACAAGCTTCCGACCTACCAGGCAGCGGCAGTCGTGGTGCGTATGGATGGTATATTCCGATCCTACATGTGACGCTGATATAATTTTTCTCCTCTCCACACAGTCCACAGTCCTTGCCGGAGTAGAGTCCCAACTTCTAGTCTTCTTTAAATCATCTCCCGACTTTACACAGCAACCCGTGCCGGTCATACTACAGCATCTCCTCGTTCTCACCTACATCGCTCTGATCTTCAGCGTGAGCGCCACCATCAACTCCTTGATTCTCACGGGAACTTTTGGGAATGTTCCTGTGCTCGTCGGGCGCTTGCGGGAGAAGATCAAAAGCGTGGCCCTACCGACGTTCGAATTTCCCCCCATTCGAAAAAGATCAAGTAGTGTCATCGCTCCATGGCGATGGAGGTTGCTCGAGGTCCACTGTACGTACGACAAATTATGGGCCCTGGCGGCACAACCACTCACTTCAAGTTTTTCATGGCGACTGTCAGGGTTATTCACGTTAGTCATTTCCGTGCTGTGTCTCCCAGCACAGATCTTCTTATATATATGGACGCAAGAAAAAATCGCCATCAGAGCCGCCGTCTCAGTTGCGGGCGTGTTTGCGATGCTTCCTATATTGCATTTCTTACCCATTCCTTGGAGAGGCATGGGAGCCCAAGGGAAAGGCGACTCGGCGCTTCTCCCTCGCTATAACCGCTGGGATGGTCCTACTTTCAACCTTCTGCCTGCCCCTATACCCCTTCCCCCAGCAATATATACAGTGCGTTCTGCATATAAAACGAGTTATTGAAGTGTTGTATCGCATTATCCCCATAGACTACGAATCTGACCACTGGCATGGTCTCCATCTACTACTACCACATGTTGGACATCGCTATTACTAACTTTAACATAACACATTCATACACATACCTCGCTTGTTCTCATCTGCTGGCCTTCTGTTACCAATCAAAGAGTGTATAGTCATAAGCCCCAGTAGACAGTACAGTACGATATGTAGAACGTTACGTTCCGCCTACTCTCATCCCTTTCCTAAAATGACTCACGACTTCAATTACTGTAACTTACAGTAGGAACATCTTTCCGGAATACGAGAACCTTTATAATCGCATAGCAACACATTTTTCATTAAGACGCTCTCCGAACGAGCTGATGGAATGTGAGTGAATTGATTTACGTTGGTAATTCCTGCCTGAATCATTGGACAGGTTTCAGTGGATATTTTGTCAGTTGGATACTACTATCTATGCTGTATCAAAGGTGGGTGCTGTGAGAGTGGAATCGTCGTCCAGGAACAAGGAAAGAGGGAGGGATAAAGATAAGAGCAAAGACAGTGGGGATCACCGGGGACAGCAATTCCACCGAACGATCGCCGAGACAAGAGAGAGCACGCAAGTGAAAAAGAGAGGAAAACTTCTTGATTCGAATCGACTTTTGATGCCCCCTTCGACGAGTCGAAGAGGGGTCTTATATACATGAGCAGTACTGTACTCGTCGGCTAGTCTAAGTTTAGTATAGTAATGGTGACCTCGGGGATGCCGGTGATGTTGATTGAAAGACACCTAAGTGTATATATAATTAAGGGAGAACTAAAAGAGAGAGCGTACGACTTCCGCGTGGTAGTGTCTTGGTGTCAGTAAGTGTTGTTCGAGAGCACAGGAAAAGAACTTGAAGGACAATATGCATGAAGAACACAAGGACGCGAGATAAGAAAGAAATCAACATAGTCACGTGAGGACAGGCGCTCAATATCGTTTTCCTGCTTACCTGAGCTATCTTATGTAGCGTAGTTGGCCAAATATATTACGTTTCTACGTTTCTCCGAGAGCTCTATATCAGTATCCTATAAAAAGTAAAGTGCCCAACCCAATCAAGCATGAAACTAAATAATGCCACTGGCTGTGGCGGGCTACTGTGTGACAGTGACAGGCTATGAAACATTGCATCAATGCCAAGCAGAGTAAGAGTACGGTCCTCGAATTGAAGTGGGCATGGCAGATAAGTCCCATATGGCCCCAGCTGGTGCGTAGATAGTAAGAATTACGAGACGCGCTGTAACTTACATAATAGTGACACGATGTTTACATGCAGCGAAGTCATGCTGCGAAGTTGCGGCTGGCATCTCTCCTCCTTGGCTTGTCTTTCTTTCCTCCACTCCACGCCTGCCGCTTTCCCTACTTCAGCCTTGGCCGCTCCCTTGCATCATTTTATTCCCGCAATAGCCTACCCATCAAGCAGGGCCTGGGAGTGGAAAACATGGAACAGCATTCCGCAATGCTTAAGCGACAGAAAGAGCAGCTCGAGAAGGCGAAAGCTTACAAAGGAAAGAGGCCCACCCAGGCAATGAAGCGCTCGCGCGAGCAACTCGAGTCTGAGTTCATGGACATTGTAAGCCACTCTCCCAAAATTCAGCTTCTTTGACGAGCACGTCCTAACAATTACACCATGTAGGCGCTATCGACTCAAATGCAAGGATTGATTAACCCCGGCCATTACACCATCGCCACCACATTCATCGGCGAAGCCTATCTGCCTTGCACTAAGCCCATCTCTAGTCTCGCCCCCATTACGCTGCGTGAGCTCAAGCTTGAAACTCATCACCGCGGCCGCGTTCTAATCGTACGCACCTTCGGCATTCCGACTCGTATGAGCGCGATTCAGAGTGCGATTGAAGACGAGAACAAAGACGTTAATCGCCTCGCCCTCCAGAACCTGCCACTGACCGCAGTGACCGAAAAGGTCTTGCCAAGTGGAGCTATAGTTGCCATCAAGGAGCCCTATTACAAGATTACGGCCGATGGAGGTGTTGTGATTCGGGTCGACCATCCCTCGGATTTCCTTTGTCTTGAATCAGAAGACGATCTTGTACCAGCGAGGTTGCGCTTTATTCCGGGACAAAATAAGCAACACAAAACGTCGACCCAGCTGAAGGAGGACGGAAACACGGCCTTCAAGCGTGGTGATTGGAAGATGGCTGCAGACTATTATACCAAGGCCTTGGGTCTGTGCCAAGATGCGGGGAAGGATCTGCGACACACTCTCTATCGCAACCGTGCCAGTGCTCGCCTGCATTTGGGTCATTACGAGTGGGCCCTCAATGATGCCCTGGATTCGGTCATTCCAGGCAGGTGACTTTTCTGATTCCTGGTTTCCTCTGCCCGTCTTCGACAGAAAGGCCACGACTGACTCCATGTTCTCAGGCGACGCATCTACCGGTGATTTCAAATTGCAAAACATCAAGGCCTTTTTTCGCGCCGGGCGAGCCGAGTATGAGATTGGTAATTTTGCGCAGGCACGACTGTACTTTCAACGAACTCTCGAGCTAGACGCCAACCACAGAGAGACCTTGACAGAGCTTGAGCGCACAATGAAGCGTATCGGAGAGCAGGAGAAGGGGGAGTTTGATCTCGCTGCCATGAGCAAGTCAGCTAACAATAATCACGTCCGGCTTGATCATGCCTCATTTGTCAAGAATACCAAGATCGCTTCGGCAGGCAACCGAGGTCGTGGATTGTTTGCCCCCAAGGATCTCAAACGCGGTGATCTCATCATGGTTGAGAAGGCCTTTTGCGTTGCGCACGAGAATGACGCTGCTGGCACTTGGTCGGTGATGATCAACACCAACACGGATCGCATCCAGCTCGGGACACATGCCCAGCGCTTTCTTATGTTGCTAGATAAGGTGGCGCACAACCCAAAACAAGCAAGCCTCTATCTCGATCTCTTTGATGGAGGTCGCTTCACCACCGAAGAAATCAAGTTTGTGGACGGCAAAGTGGTCATTGACGCGTTCCGAGTTCAAGCCATAGCTGAGCTCAACGGGTTTGGCTGTCCTGCAGTCAAGTCTGGCGACCAGGTGGAGGAGGAACTTGCGAGAGCGAGCCATCGTGGAAGCACAGGCATCTGGTTGCATGCTTCTTATGGCAACCACTCCTGCCTTCCTAACGCTAATCGGTCTTTTATTGGGGACATGATGGTCATCCAAGCGAATCAGGACATCAAGGCTGGAGGAGAAATCTTCCTCGCCTACTACTCTGCGTTTGACGTCTATTCCGAGCGCAAAAAGCACCTAGACTTCTACGGCTTTCAATGCGACTGCAACCTATGCAAATTAGAGTCCAAGGTGCCTGCAAACATCGTTAAAAAACGGGCTCACCTTGTTGGTGAGGCCAAGCAGTTCGTCTCAGAAAATAAGGGGACACAAGTACCCTCTACTCAAAAGGTAAAGAAAGCCAAAGAACTTGTGCGGCAGCTTCGCGCAACATACGACGAGAAGGCATACAGTCGTCTTCCACGCCTAGACTGTGTACAACTTGGCCTTTGGCTCGCCCGGCGTGATGGCGTTTCACCGAACGAGAAACTCATTGATGCCTTGTTGGTATTGCGCGATCTAGGTTATTTCTTCGAGCTCAGCAGCTCTGGCTCTGGCTCTGATTGGGGCCAGGTGGATGTGTCAAACGGGTTTACCGCAGAGGCGGCTGTTCATGCCGCTATGTATGCCTACCAGGCGTTAGATGTGAACGGAAATTACCGAGCCGCCATGGCGCTCCTGGACTTTGCGAAGATGAGCTATGTTCTCCACCATGGCTCGGATGATGGCTTCGACGCGAAGTACTGTTGAGACTGGCCTAAACATCAGATGCTCATGGACAAGGGCTGAATGGAATAGTGGGGATATCGGTTGTTCTGCTGTATCCGTCGTTTTATGATTGTGTTATGTACATGTATAGTACAATACATCGGTTCTGTGTTGTTGTACAATTATATTCCTCGTGATGTCTTTTGCTTACTTATCACCCTAGTTTCTTGAATCATAACCCTTACTATATCGTACTACAACTTGCCGCGACCCCGATGTGTTCAGTCCCACTCTTCCTCTATCTACAAAAATGACGGCATCGAATATCGCCCTGGCGACGACAAGCCATTCCTCGACGACTTGCCACGTCGACAGGCGATGCGAGGTTCGACATGGGTGGTCAAGGGAAAGTGTAGAGCGCATTCTGTACATACTCGGATGATCATTGTCACTGTATGCGGAGACGGTTTGGTCGGGCGTGCGGCGTGCCAGTCTGCGAGCCGCCGACGCGGTTTGCCGTTCACCATGTGTCTCGTTTACGAGCCAATACTGGAGCCGCAGCCGGAAGGGAGAATGATGATACGTACTGGCGTCCTGCTAATGCCAGCCTGACTGAGTCCGCTAGCACTAAATAGTCCCCTCCGACTTCTTGCTGATTTGGTCGATTTCAATTGAACTACTTGGCGGTCGTGCGGCCGAGTCATTTGTCACGTTGAGCCTATCGCAGGTGTCCCATGCACCGATTTAAACCATAAGCGGACCTGTGTTTGTGGTCACTACAGAAAAAGATAAAAGAAAAGCGTCAGGCAAAATGAAGGATGGAAAATTAAGGACTGGGGGAGAGCGCAAAAAGAAAAAATAAATAAATTTCATGTTTTTCCCACAGGTGTAAAACTGCATCACCGAGCTGGGTTAGCGAGTACGTCCATGGTGGCCAGCTAGGCATTCAAGCTGAAATCCAAGAAAGGTTGTCTGTGCTCTTCATCGGGCCAATATCGGATTGGATTGGACTATCTGAGGGCATGGCGTTCAACTAGAGGCGTTGAGAGAGTGGGTCGTTCCATCTAGCGATATTTGTGATATACCCAGGGATATAGTCGTTGCTGGTGGTAGAATGGAGGTGTGAGAGGAGGTATGAAATGGCAAAAATAGAGGGAGGAACGCGGCGGGAGGTGGAGTGGACGAGCTTGTCCTACTGGCACTGTCAGTCATGTCGCTTCTCCGACTCTCACTCTAACAGACACTTCAATTTACTCTGCCTCCGGGCCTGATAGTTGGGTTAGCAGACGGTCATTGAAGTTCATCATGTACATGATCAAGACGACATAATTCCAAATCGGTAGCTACGTCGGCGTCGCCTCCATCCGACACATATAATCAGACGACGGATATCAATCATAGTGATCATGATGTCAAAGATGCGGGTGGCAAAGGAGAATCGTGGTGTTAAGGAGACAACAAGAAACGTCAAAAAGAAAGTGAAGGGTAATTACAAATCAAAGTCCCCAGCGAGAAACTGCTATGGGATGACTAGTGGGCTGTCGCGCGGCGACGAACTTTTCTATCCCCTCATGGAGGGACCCCGACGGCTGAAACCCCTCCAAGAAAATGTTCTCAAGGGTGGGTAAAATTTCTGTCGTGCTTCCCCCAACAAGTTCTTGCAAGGCAGGCGCAATACGGGGCAAAAATTCCAGCGATAAGTAGATATTCTTCACAGCAACAAATGAACGTAAAAGGTCCAGCCATAGCGCGCTTTCAACATCGTCTTGCCAACGGAGTTGGTTTCCTCGACCCCTGAAGATATAGAGGTCTTCCAAAGTAGAAACGGGAGGCAAGGACGAGGTGCAGACCTGCTCAAGGGATGAAAGCTGCCATTCCGAGGCCGTGCAAGGGATTTCCACGCTGAGTACATCGTAGTCAGATGTCTGTGATGGGAATCGAACCAAAACAGCATCACAACCAAATTCGATATAGCCCTTTTCCGGTGCCCTCAGTGTTGGTGTTCGACTGGTGAACTGGAAGATGTGTGGTGTGTTGAATATGATTTGATTGAAGAAGGTTATATGCAATTTGTCGAGTCGAGGGGCATCTATCCGGGCCAAGATCTCCTCCAAATACTCGCTGGCCCCTTTGAATCGAATTCCGGTGAGACCGGGGAGGATAGAACGTCTCAGCGGAGGCGGACGTCGGCTTTCTAGGGCAGGACGAGGTTGTGGGTATCGAAAATGAAGGCAAAGTGACTCGAGGCTGGTCAACACAGAGAGGCTGCTGGCCATCGTCTCGGGTAGAATGTATCCAGAACGGGGAATATGATAAAGGTAAAGTTTGACGAGGTGAGTGGCAGACATTTGAAGTAGTTTCGGTAATCCCGGAAATGGAACGTCCCGAAGGGCAAGTAATCGCAGACGTGGCGCGCTGAACGAATCGGGAAGCATTGGCCCTGGTCCATCACCTGCAAACACGTGGAGCTGGAGATCTCTCAGCTCCGGGAATGGCTTCCCCATTGCTGCCGAATTCGTGACATATCCCATTTGTGAACTTGTAAGATTGAGTTGGATTCGACACACGCGATCATTGTGCTCGAGTGCAGCGATGATGTTGTCCACAGAGGTACCGTTCCATCGATTGAGAAGGTCATAGGAACCGTGAATGATGAGAGGCAAAGGCGGCCAGACGTCCCGGATGTCCCTCGCAGGTGTTTTGGGTGTACAAATAAGTCGCAGATTAAGGCGACGTGGTGATTGGAAAACGACACTTCTCCAGCGTCGACACACGTGTGCCAGCGTTATCCACTTTGTTATTTGTTTTTCAAATGTTTCGAACCCTTTGAAATCTTCATCCACATAGAAATCAAATATTTCTAGCAAGACATTATCGGGGAGCATGTCGAATGTTATCAGCTGGCTATGTCGCATCGTCATTCAGCAGTCATCCTGTGATATTGCCCAAATGACATACGTCGACGTTGGCTGTGTATATCCTTCCGACGTGCATAGTTGTCTACCGTTAATGAGCCTTCTGAACGGCAATACCAATACATTAGGATCAGCGTGCCAGGGCTGCTGGGAAACGATAGAGGGGCGAGGGTTGGTCAATGCAGCGGATGAAGTCAACATGCTGAAAGCTCGCTGATTAAGCCAATCGATTAGGCCCAGTAAAAAAGTGGGCTTTTTGCGAGAAGAAATTGTCCGAATTTACGTTTATTTTCATCTATTGGTGTCATTTGTAAAATTCAAACGATCGCTCTGTCACCTGTCACTCTCTTCTCCTTTTTTGTGTGCTTTCCGTCTCTCGAGGGCCGGACGCCGAACCGAACTACCAAATGGAGCCGCGGATGGATGCAGTTCTCTTCTCATCTTCTCATCGCTCTTCGACCTGAGGCCTGAGGTGCTAGATGCCAAACCGAGCCGCGGGACCATCACGCGCATGTTTCCCTCCGGTCGATTGTTGATACTCTTTCCCCCATTTTAGTTCTTTATCTTTGTGCTCCCGGACTCACCCACGCGACCCGACCGCGCTACACCCTAATACCCCACAAATGGGGCATGTACGGACGTGCATGGTACTGACCAGGTGACTCGTTTTTCATGCAATAAAAGACCAGAAAAGAGCACTGGATCGGCAGCTTCGTGGTTCCTGCCTAGAGGAACAAGCTGAAAACTAAGAGAACCACTTCTGAGGACATAGAGATAAGCATATCGTTGCATAGTGCCTTCGCGGACAAATGCGCTAACGAAAAGCATGAAATCATATCGCTTCGGAACGACGTTCCTTATCATTGCCATTCTGAGTTAGAGAGGCGTTTGTAGCACTAGATGGAGTACGAAACACGAGTCATCCTACGTCTACGATGAGATTATACTGTGAAAAACGAGGCTGTGCAACACGCATTGCACAGCCACCAAGACGGCCATAAGTATGCTGGCACCCAGGTCTATACCTGTCCTTGTATCGCTACTCTTGCACACCTTCGGTAATGAACAACCGTAGCAGTCCATCTCCGAGCAGTACAGCCTGAGTTGGGTGCTTGGTGAATCTGTCTGTTAGCCCCTATCCGGAACTACGGCAACAGCGAGGGCAGAAACAATGGGAGCGTACTACCCGTGAAGTCGCGAAATTTGGTAGGACAGCAGCCGTAGTATTCAAAGAAGGCTTGTCGCTTGTCAATACCGGCAGCGCAGGCGCGACACGTTCCTAACAAATATTACTGCAACGAAACGCGTTCGCCGCTGTTAAAACAGATCACGTGGGACTTCAATTCATGCATGCTGCTGATTGCATATGATCTGGGCTATCCTCGCAAGTAGCACTGTAGCCTTCAGGCGCACATCCGAACTGCCAGCAGAAGGTCGATAATAATGATAATTGGGAGGGTAACTTTCCGGCATCGGGAGCGAAATGGAACGATCCTATGCACCCAGAAAAATCGCGATCAACGATACTACGTGGGAGACAGTGCGGCACGCTTGATTGCACTTGCAGGTGTCTGAATTCGGACACCCAAATAAAGCAGTTCGGCAAGAAATTTCATCTTGTATTCTGACACGACGTTTTCGTTTTGCGCCATGGCCGGCACTCCAAGAAGGCATGAAAGTGGAGCAAGCGGAGATTTGGAGAAACACCCAATGCAGAGTCGAGCGATTTGTCTGATGCTCCAATGCCGAGGGAACGTTGTGCTATGAGAGGTTTAGAGCATTGTGGCGGTGGATACTGTACCGCACGGCGCACGGAAAAGTGAAGGAACAAAGCGAGGCAGCCCTAACTGAATTAGTTACGCGCGCTCGGCAACCCGACGATTCCGGGCCGGCTCGGATGGGGCCCTCTAACTGCCTTCTCCGATCACAACTTAGAGCATACTGTGGCATCAACGTTGCCTGTGCACGCCTCGAGCACAGGCTCAGGCTATTCCGCGACACCCCAGACATTGACGGGAATCGCGTCGAAAACTCGTTGAGGTCGTTCTCGCAGCAACCATCACCAAAGTTACCACAATTCACCCGTCCAACAACAGGTCGTCTGCGGTCCACTGCCACAGCTTCGCCGATCGGATCCGAGCTGAGGCAATACACTAGCTGTGCAGGGACTATGCAGCTTCTGGAGAATGTACGGTACATACTGTGCAGCCCTGCGTGTATCAGGCTGTCAGTATTGGCACGATCGCATATTTCCTAGGACTGGTTAAGGGAAGGTCAGTCCTACATATTTACTGTGTTGCCAACCTGCGAAACTAAGCACCCACTTCTATCGTGAACTACAATGGGTATCCCTATCATCGTAGAAGAGCGACTCGACATCCTTTCTCTCGCCAGACAGATCAAGAACATCGGCAGGGCGTACCAAAGACAGGCCATAGAACTCGTTAATCTATGCCGTAGGTTCCTGGAGAGATTCCCACCTGAAAAGCGCCATAATGCACTGCCCAAATTGTGAGTTCGCTCTACCTGCTATGTTTGCGCCCACTGAAGATTCCTTAGAACGATGTTAGCCATCTTTGAGGCTCTACGACTAGCAGAGGTAGCAGGGAAGAAGACGACGGAAAAGACATCCGCCGCCTTTCAAGAGGCCAAGCTGAAATTACTTCGATATAGAGCGATAGTACATCCAGGGCAAGTCGTCACGCGCCAAACATTCGTTATCACATACTAAACTGAAGAACAGATTACAGTCTATGGATGCCACCATCGTCGAGGGAATGACCGGAGCGAAAGAGAAGGACGAACGATCTCTGGAACTTTTCAATCAGATTGTGAAAAGGCGGGGCCCGAATGTAGGGATATGGTCACGTCAAAAGGCTTTCATTCATATTGACTCTGTCATTGTCCAGGAAACCTCGACGTTGCCCAATGCCAATGCGCGAATACGCATGGGACACACAGATCGACGGGTGCAAACAAAAGCGCAGGTGCGTGAAGGATTATCATTTCTACTTATTCGCTGTCTCATCCATAACAAGGTCGCATTTTCACATACCGCGGTTGCTCCCACTGGCACCGGGACGTCCCACGCACCTCCCGCGTCCGCGTTGATACACGTGCCTTCCCTGACACGTGTCAAGGTCGAGGAAGGACAATGCTCATCAATAGACCACCGACATACTCCAAGTTCCCCTCACATTCTGATACACCGCGCCTCACTGGCTTCTATATCTCGAAAGCGGCCGACAGCTGGTTCCTGCTCAACCGCTCCAACCACACCCGTTCCCCCAGCGCCAGGTGCGTCGGGGTCTCCGAAGGCCCACACACACAGATCATCAAGCAATACTGTTATCCCCGCCGTTCAACAATCTTCATGTAGCATTCAACCACCGATCGTCCAGGAGCGACCGGAAAACGTGTCGTTGCCCCCAAGCGGTATTCCGCCACCTTTGCCCTTACCTCCACCTTCCCCCCAATCCACCCTTACCGACCCACCCCGAGCACCATCGATGTCGCACCGACGGTCAGCTCTGAACGTCAGAAAGAGACTACTCAACGCTCTTCAAACTCGTTACCCCGGTCTGAAGAAAAGAAAGTATCACCCGTGCATAGTCAAACGAAAATCAAAAGGTCCACGAGGCCAGCGTCGTAACTCAAAAGCCATCTACGAAATTCGCGCCATTCTCTCTTACTCCAAACCAACCCGGGTCAGCGGAGACCCGGCAAGAAGCGCTCAGTCGCTTAATGATGCCAGGAGCATTCCCCGGGACGTCGCTGGACGACGTGGACATGTCCTCATGGGTTCTGGTTGACTCTGTTGGCCCAGATTGTCAAGTGGAAGTTTCAAAGAGAAACTGGTTTAAGCGACTGATCTCCCGATTTGGTTAGCTTATGGACTTACATAACTTACTTTTCCATGATACCCTTATGATACAGTACCTCCACGCCCTGGTTGGCGTTTATAATCCTCACCTCACCATGTCCTTTACTTTATGGAAATATGGTTAATCGATAAACAGAGTTCGAAATAGAATGATCCCTCGGCCTCGGCGTTTTCAAAGGAGCTTCGCGCCGTCTGTAAGGTGGTGACGGCATCATATCATATCACCAGAAATCCTATTAGAAGTGAAGATATACGCGAAGGCATGCGTTGCCTGCGCGCAGCAGGGCAGACCATCGGACCTTGAAAAGTTTGAAATGCGCCATAATATGCATAACACGCCGTGCCGTGTGCTAAATCACACACGAAGTAAGACTTCCATTCAGGCGACTGTAAAGAGGCATGGTAAGGTGGCGGTGGTATTATTCTAACCTCAGTCATTGTCGGCCAGCCTTCATGACTCTGCCAGACAGTCTTCCAAGTTCATCAATTACCGCCAGAGTGCACCTACCGCATGTCCGATCTCGCGTTGCCGTGCGGTGGCGCTCAGCGATCCCATCCTTACAGCCTCCGCGCTTGATGTACGGGCAACTCTGACCTCCAACCGGAGAAAAGAATACGGGAGAAGCCTTTATAGAATAACAGGAAGCCGCGTTGGTGGGGTGTGCCAGGGTAGGACGTTAGAGTTTTGTGAGGCAACACCTGGGGCTTTGGAGTTATGCATGTGATTGTGGCGCAGGTGCATGTGTTGGCCTTGCGGAGTATTTGATTTTAACACAAACCGGCCACTTGGGCCGAATCTCTTTCCACTGTACAGAA
The DNA here is from genome assembly GCA_022884055.1 of Russula griseocarnosa. NCBI lineage: Eukaryota > Fungi > Basidiomycota > Agaricomycetes > Russulales > Russulaceae > Russula > Russula griseocarnosa. The sequence goes on from JAGKRU010000046.1 coordinate 227,589, forward strand.
CGGGCAACGCGCTCCATTCCAACTTTGGTATTCCTTCAAAGCAATCAAAGAGCAAAGAAGAGAGCACTGAGATCGGTAGCTTCGCTGTCCTGCCTGGAAGAACGGAGAGCATAAAGAAGCAACTTGTGCCATCACAGGGACGGAATCAATGTGCACCCAAAGTTCGTCCTCTGACGATGTCATTCGTTGTAGACGGATCATAAGAACGACCGCCATAGGGGGATTTTCCACATTTCCCGCGCCCATATTGTAGACGCCCACAGTGATTGGTCCGCATAGACGTCTTATCAGCAGGATTCTTGCCTGGTGCATCATATTCCCGTTTCTCAGCAACGGGTAGCTAGTTAATCTCGTTGGCACGTTGGAATTCAACTCAGATCTCTAGCGTCTAATCAATTTTCGACCTAGCACAGCTGATGATAGCGAATCTCGTACCAAACACTGGCGCGGGGATCTTCGGAGTGAGAGATAACCCGCGGGCGAAGTAGCGATACAGTATGCACAGAGAACGTGGCAATGGCAACCAGAAACTTCTCGTACCTCTGTTAGATACTGTGACCATATGCATTCCCTGGGAAACTTGAGTATGCTGTGAGCAAAGTGTTTCGAGCCGTCCATAAAGCACTCACAACGGTGGCCACACCCTTCATTAATGAAACAGAATAGATACGTATCGCATATCATAACGAGGTGCGGGGCAATGAAGGTCAAGCTGATCGATGGGAGTCGCGCGTTCCATGATAAGAAGCGTGCTTCCGGTCTACTCTGCCACAGACTGCCAGTAGGTAGGCTCGAAGGAAATACTTTGAATACATTTGAATAAACGCAATAGTGGGTGGCCCCAAATAGCAGTTCACGTTGAAAACGGGTCGAAAATACGACAGAGAATTCGAACTTGAATTTGCAATGCAAAGTGTAGAGCGAGGCGGATAACCCACTTGAAACGCCGCTATGGAAAATCTGCGATATTCCAAAACGGGATTCATTTCACACGCATACAGTGCATCTACTCTGGTCATCTGAGTGGGTCCCTGGAAGACCAAATACCCCGCAGAATGATCGGTTGTCTCTGAGTGACATGCATTTAGCATGTGTCCTCTTCTAAAGATTCTATTTATTCCTGATGTTGAAACCCGGGTCTACTGGAAGTCGACCTTCTCTAAGAAGTCACTTCCGTGACTTCCGTCTACTCGATGCAGCCCACTCACCCCACTCCTATCGATTCTTCGGCACCTCTTTTTGACAAAAGGTCATTTGTCAAGTACATGAAAGACATTGGCAGGGAGTACAGAGAGCAGGCTAGGAAATTACTCTCTATCTGTCGCATTTTTGCGGAAGCGCAAAAGCAAACCCCCAGTTCATATGATGAATTCAGAAGGTACTATTCTTAGATCATGGCTATCTTAGGCCTTGTCAAACCGTTTCGAAAGTGTACTACAGGTCGTTGACGATGCGCTGTTTTCTGTCACGGAAGCGCGAAAGAAGACAACGAAGGATGCGGACGCGAAAATCGAGAAGGCGACTGACGCGTTGAGCGCGTATGAAAGGAAATACCATCCCACAGAGACGGTCACCCAAACGATGGCGGAAGCAGGGGCGAAGGATAATAAGTCCTCGAAGATTTTGAACAGGCTGAAGGAGACATTCCGTGTAAGAGAAGATCTCGCACCATAAATGCTCCATCGCATGCTAATACTGATAGTACTGATCTTCAGCCGCCAAAGGAGGAACCGATGACGGAAGTAGAGTTTCATCTCCAAAAGTCCCTTCTTGATAAGAATCCCACAATTGTAAAACGTGAGCGTGACTTAACATGGCAGTTCATGTTTATCTCTAACCTCAATACCAGAGATGATCAGTCAAACCTCGAATACTAAAGAAATTTTGTGGAATTTCAGCCGTTTCAAGGATGGAAGACGTTTGACCCTCAAAGACAACCCTCACTTCTACGAAAAGCTCCCTACATCAGCGAGAAATACGAGGGTCAATTCCGAACCAACCCAGTCGAGACCTTTAAGGAGACGATCAGTGTTCTAACTGATGACCCGCGCCTGACGGGTCGGGTGTTTCTTGAAACTGCTAAAGAGAAACGGGCTTTTGGCAACGTCTGGGTTCCGAAGGAAGCCATCATTTTCAAAGGTTCGTACCATTCTTGCATCCCTTTTCTCGCCCTCCCCTCTGACATCTTGTTAGACATCAATGGAAAGCTTGAAGGCGAAAACATCGTCGGAAACGGTATCCAAAAGACTCCCAACCTATGGTGTTTTGAGGAGCCTCCTCCATCTAACGCTTCTTGCTCGTCGCTCTATAATTCAAGTAGCCCATCGCCTACCGTGTCTGGGTCACCGACGGCTTCACCAACAGGATCGCTGATAGACGATTGGAGGGAACCGATTCTCCGTCTACTGCGCTCCCAGGACATCGACATTAGAATTCGCATTTCAGATAAGCCACCTACCAACGCCAGTCTCAGCTACTTACCTCCCTCTTCCCCAATCCCATTGTCTGCACCCGGCATTAGTAATGAAAGCCTGTTGTCACCCAAAGTCACCCAACTCCAACGGCACATAAATCCAATAACACCTTTGGGGTCTACAAGAGCTCCAGGAGCCCCAGCACCTTCATCTCCAACATCACCGTCATTATTACCCTCTCGACCGACGTCCGCGCCACTCTCAAACATTGCACCTCCGGTCTCTGTGTTACCCTGCCGCCACCGAAATCAGCTCCGGCTCCTTTAACTGCATGTCCCTTGTCTGACACATCTTTACAAGAGGAATCGCGTGGGGGAAGCGCCCATTTAGAATGCACAATTTCATTACCAGTGCCTACTAACGTGGGGGCTCCCCTTCGGGTCTGAGAGTGAGCATCACCTCTCCGTTGCAAATCAGCACCACCAAGCCTCCCACAGCAACCCACATGGCTGAGGTTGCCACTGTCGTTCCTCCTCCCCTCGGTTCTCCGCCTCTACCAGTTAAGGCACAGTCCGGTGCTCCGACACCTCAGGCTCCGGCACCTCAGGCTCAGATGCGGAAGAAAAGCTGGTTCCAAAATGCATTTGGAGTTCTAAAAAATAATTTATCTATGCAGGCCGTTCGCGCAAGCGAGCAAATCGCGGTGATCACGGACCTTCTCCACTAATTGCCCATGGGCGACTGGATGCATCGGTAGTTTACTCTGGCTCATGAGACGTACGAGATACGGGTGGTATGAATATACTTTATCATGTATGTATAATGACATTGTGGAGGTTTGACGCGATATGATGGATTGGGTGAGGTCCGTAAGGAGTATGAGAAGGTGCTGGTCACAATTCATAAGTTACTCGTACGTATACTGTACTTGAGTACTTATCTGTGAATCACGTGCTCAGCGCTCAGCCGGACCTGCCTTGCAACGACTTGCTTCTCAGCTTCATCATGATCACTTCAGTTAACATTACCTGTGTATTCCCCGATCACGGGCTCAGATCACGATTCCGCTCCGCGGCAACTCAGAAGTAGACGAGAGTTTCTCAGAGAACTCACTGAATAGTTGGCACGCGCAGCAACCATCACCAAAGTCACGGGTAGCCACTTCACGGTCCACCAGTCGTTCACGCGTTTACGGTCCACCGTCGCGGCTTTGCAAATCAGATCCGAACTGAGGCAGCGCCAAGGCTAAGCAGAGCTCTCTGGTCTGGAGAATATACGCCATGGTATGGTGCAATCTTGCATGTGTCAGGCTGTCGTCATTTCTTTTCTAGGGCTGGGCAAGAGGAGTCAGTCCAACGTGTTTGCCACATATCTATCATGCGAACCCAAGAACCTACTTCGACTGCCAATGGGGCTCTCTATCATCGTAGAAGGCGTGCCACTTTATCGTTTTTTCTCTCCGATCATCAATCAAGTGCACGCGGCCCCGGCCCGCTGGGGGCACTTCAGTGACCTCACCAACCATCGCCCGAGAGCGCCCGGAGAGCGTGTCGTTGCCCTCAAGCCACATTTGCCAATACAGTACCTCGCCATACTCACCATCCCCTCCCTCGGACTACATCAATGTCGCAACGATGGCCCGGGATGGCCCTGATCGTCGGAACTCGGAACGGGTCTACTCAGCACAATTCTTCAAATACATTGCCCTAGCCTGGAGTAAAGAGGTATTATATTTACAGAATCAACTAAAATCAAAAGGTCGATCAGGGCTAGTATTACCCAAAGCCATGATACGCCATTTGTTATTTCTCCAAGGCCTACCCGGGCCGGCAAGGACCGGGCGAGAAGCGCCCGCCAGGAGCCATCCCAGGTGACTTGAAACAACGTGAATATTTCGTCGTGAGTCCTGGTCAGCCCAGTGTTCTATCATAATGCACATTCACCACCTTGTCTACATATTAATCCTCATTTATCAGTGAAACGGAGTTTCAAATTGAATGATCCGTCCGCGTTGTCACAAGCAGAGCTCCACGCCGTCTGTAAGGTCATAACGGCATCACATCGCCGGAAATCATGAAAGTGAAGAGATACCCGAAGTGCATGGTGCGCTGTCCTGTGGTGCAGCTGCGCAAAATGATCGGGCTCATATCATAAAATGCGACCGCCGAAACGTCGGCCATGGTAACGCATCGTGTCGTGTGCCAATCACTTAACCATACCCAATGTAGGACCTCTATCCTGGCGGCAGCAGCGAGGCGTGTCAGGTGATCATGATAGCTCTATTCCCAGCTTAGGTTCAGGCCCAAGATCGCATTTTGAGCCGATCAATAACCTCGGAAATACCCACCGCATGATCGATCCTGTCCCTGCTGCGTGGCTACGTGGTTGTCCTTTGGGGCTCAACAGTCCCTATCTCTACAGCGTCCGCGCTTTATTTATAGGCGACTCTCCAACCGGAAAAGAAACGCTGCAGAAGCCTCGGTAAAACAACTGAATGGCCAGATTGGCAGGATACCAACTGCTCTGATTCACACATTGTGCCTTCAGCACGCTATAATACCCAAAAACTGCTGACCTTAGTTTTGGTGGGAGGCGCGAACTGCTGAGAGCCTGAGTCACTAGCCCGTCGAAGGGCACACAAGAGAGCATCAGGCCGGAATCGGCAGCTTCGCAGACAGCCCCACTGCCAAACAAGCGACTTGAGGTCGGGGACATCCGAGTCAAGGTTGTCACCGGTTGGTGTCATTCATCAAAGACGGAATACTGTATAAGTACGCATACGCATATCCATCCTGCGGTGTCACAGTGTGTGAATTTCCAGCGCCACCAATGCCCTCCACCGTCAGTAATATATAGTACCTTTGTAGGGGACACTCGTTTTCCGCGTTCATATGTGGACGTTCACGTTGTCCATATAGGCTTCTTTCAGCGGGATCCTCGCCTGGTGTATGGTGTTTTCATTTCCCCAAACCCAAAAAACGACGGCCTGGTCCAATGCCGGTGTGGCCACCTTGGAATGCAACTCAGCTTTCCGGCGTCTAATCAGTTTCCTGCCTAGCACGGCTGATAAGATCCCTAAGATTTACCAGAGACAACCTCAGGGGCGAAGAAGCGACATGGCATGTGCAGACAGAGGCTATTAGCAGCTTTGTGTTCTTGTGGATTTACCACCGGTTAGACGTGCATACTGTTTCATACTGAAACTGCCGGAACCCCTTTCAAGAAAGACGTTCATCCCTTGAGACTTGAGGGTCATTTCGGCAATGTACTGTAGCTCGGATTGCGGCGGCGCGCGTCCGTGATCGTGATACGATTATAACAGGATATGTATGTCATCAGCTGAGAGATCGGGTGTTATGGACATACGCTTCGGGCGACCACGGAAACATCCGCGAAATTATTACTATTATCCCACGTATAGCCCTGCGGCCCCGGCCTGCCCTTGACCAGACCACATGAAGCCAGGTAACTCCGTCTACTCTGGCCATCCCCCGCTCCGATGGACCACAGCAGAACGATCAGTAGCCCCAAGATGACGTCCATCCACCGCGTTTCTCCCTTGAAAGTTCTACTTAAACTCGATGTTGATCCCCGGGCAACTTCAAATTCCTCTGAGCAGCCACTTCGTTTTCTACTTCATGCATACCACTCCTGGTCCCTCCGGTGCTCCAACCATGCCCCCTGACTTTGACAAGCGGTCATTTCTCAAGTCCATGAAGGATATTGGCAGACCGTACAGAAAACGGGCTGCGAAATTAGTGTCCATCTGCCGAACTTTCGTGCAAGCGCAAAACAAAACTCCCGATTCACATTATAAGCTGAGGAGGTAATGCTCTCAGACCATTATAAAACCCTATATTCACCTGTTTTGAAAGTGCGTTACAACTCGTTGACGATGCCCTGATGTCCGCCACTGAGGCGGGAAAGAAGACATCCAAGAAGGCAGACGAGGCATTTAAGAACGCAGTCAGTAAATTGGGTGACTATGAAAGGGAATACCATTTCAGGGAGACCGTCGCCGAAAGTATCAAGATGGCGGAGGAAGTGGATAAGTCGTCATTGAAGGTTTTGAATAGCTTGATGGAGAAGTTTCGTGTAAGAGAGGAGCCTATAACTTTGCTTCATCACACACTTACGCTGATCTTTAGCCGCTGGAGGAGGGACCGACGACGAAAGTTGAGTTTCTTCTTCACAAGTCCCTTCCGGATAAAAATCCCACTGTTATACCACGTAAGTGCAGGCTCATCACTTTCGTTCATAGTCTCTGAACTGTATCTGAACTTTATACCAGAGGTGCTCTGTAGCAAGTCGAACCAGAGTGAAATTCTGTGGAACTTCAGCCGATTCAAGGATGAAAGACGTTTGACTCTCAAGCAGAACCCTCGCTTCTATGAAGCGCTCCCTGTATCACCAAAGGATTACGGGGATAAATTCCTAATAGAGCCGATCGAGACTTACCTGCATAAGAGGATTAGTGTTCTCACTGATAACTTGGGTGAGGCAGGCCGGGTATTTCTCAAACTCGCTAAGATGACTCGGGCTTTTGGGAACGTCTGGATTCCGAAGAATGCTATTATATTCAAAGGTTCATGGCATTCTTTTTTATCTCTTTTCTTACCTTCTGACATCTTCACAGACGTGTGTGGAAAGCTTGAGGGAGAAAGCGGAATCGACAAAGCCATCCAAGACACACCCAACTTATGGTGTTTCACGGAACCTCCGCCGTCTCGTGCCTCTCGATCGTCGCCTTCATCGAATCGGAGTAGCCCATCGCCGAGCACTACTGCAACACCGACGACTTCCTCAACAGGGTTACTATTAACGGACTGGAGGGAACCGATTCGTCAAATGTTGTGCTCCCCGGATGTCAACATTCGCATTTCGACTAAACCGCCTATCAACTCCTTCCCCAGCCCCCCAGCTCCCTCTTCCCCACAGTCTGGCTTTAGTAGCAGTGTCGGTAGCCTACCGCCCATTCATGAACTACCTCCGGCAGAGTCGCCGCCAGCACGTCCATCCCCAGAATCACTCTCTAAGTTACCCTCTCAGCCCGCGGCCGTACCAGCACCCAATACCAGCGTTCCATTGCCCATGCCCCTCCCTCAACAACCGTTCTCAGTGGCATCGCCGTCAACCAGCTCAGCTACGCCGGCTCGAACAACAAGTCCACTCCCTGACACCCATTCGGGAGGGGTGCCTAAGGAGGGCAGCACCCTTTCAGGAGATACAATTCCATTGAAACCACGTATTGCCGGAGTCACCATCACGCCTCACGCCGAAAGACACGAGGCTAAGGTTGCCGGACACGTTCTCAGCCAACGTCCTGGTCCCAGCTATCAGCACGAGGTTGCCGGGATCGTGACTCCCGACCCGCTTCTGCAGCAGCATGTACCGGCCGTTCTTCCAAAACTTCAGGTTCCGGAACCTCAGATCTCAAAACGGAAGAAAAACTGGTTCCAAAGACACATTTATGATTATGGGAAGTAACTTGGCTATGTAGGTCGTTCGCGCCTACCGAGTGAACCGTGCTGGTCATGGGCCTTCTTCACTAATCACTGTAAACTCTTCATGGCCAGCATTGGCCAGCCGCTACGCTAGTAATATCATGCATCATGGCTTGTGAGAGGTACCAGAGGTGTAATTATACCTTATTATGATGGGGAGGATGGTGATACTGTATTGTAGAAGAAGGAAGGAGACGGTGCAGGTAGTTTGATTTACTGGTCACAATTCATGTACTGTAACTTACTTGCCGAGCATGCTGCGTTAAGTTATCTACGGTGCTCAGCCCGGGCCAGTTTGAGGCACTTCTCATCAACGTTCAGCCTATTCCGCGACAACCCAAAAGTTAATGAAAGTCGTACAGAGAACTCATTGAGATCATTCACGCAGTGGCCATCGCCAATGTAGCCACAACTTCACAGTCCACATCATCACAGCTTTAAGCTTTGCCGATCCGATCCGAGTCCAGCTTGCTTGAAGGCCAAGCTGAGCCGGCTGGGGTACTACCGAGGCTGAGTACAGCCTTGTGGAGAATATTTTCTAGTGTTGCGTTTCCAACATGCAAATCCAAGGATCGACTTTGATTGGCAGTGTAGAAGGACGACTCAACATCCCGATATATCAAGGTCTCGGAGTTCCAGATCGAATAGTCCCTCCGCGTTGTCACAGGCGGAGAGACACGCGTCTGTAAGACGGCGATAGCATTACCGTGACATAGCCGGAAATCATAAAAGTGAAAACAGAAGCAAAGTGCATGGTGCATTGGCCTAACCATGCGTTGGCCTACAGTATCGTGCGGTTTTGCAAGTTATCGGGGCTTTAATATGCAAGCCCTGAGAGCGCTGAAATATCGGCCATAACGCATCGTGTCCGAGTCGTGTGCCAACCACAAAATTACACCCAGGGTAGGACCTCTGTCCTGGCGGCAGCAGTGAGGCGGGTCAGGTGGACGTAGTTCTATTCCCTGCCAAAGACCATAGAAGATCGTCTCTGAGTTGTCAGTAACTCCGGAGTAAAACGTCTACCGCATGTTCGATCCTGTCCCTGCTGCGTTGCCGTGCTGTGGCGCTCAGCGGTCCCATCCCTACATCGTCCGCGCTTAATGATGTCGGAGAAGGGAAAGCGAAAAAAAGCCTTGGTGAAACAATACGAAAAAGTGCGTTGGCATGGTAATCAACTGCTCTGATCCATCGCGTCGACGCGTCTTCAGCGTGCCGTTAATGTCCAAACCAGCCAACCTCACTTACCCTGGCGAATACTGTACTGGCCCATTAGGTGTCACCATCCCAGGTCGTTATACTGCATCACGCAACCCAAAGACCTAGATTGCTGCTCTACCTCACAAACCCTAACCTTCCACGAAATGGTGCATGCGTTGGCCTTGCGGAAAGGTTTCACCGAAGTTGGCAAGGAGCACGTGACCAGTTTACAACTGTTCGGTCAATCAAAGAGCACAGAAGAGAGCATCGGGATCGGCAGCTTCTCCATCCCACCCGGAGGAACTGAAAGACCAAATGAAGCGACTTGTGAGGTCACCGAGACGGGGGCCATCTGAGTCAAATGTGGGAACACCTCGTCCTCTGTCACTGGCAGTGTCCATCGTCAGAGACGGATCATAAGCACGTGCCGCAAAAAAACTCCCAGTACGATGTGAGTTCCACCAATGCCCTATACGGTCAGTAAGTTAATACAATACCAGTACCGTCGTAGGGGACTCAGGCCGACTGCTCATTTCCCGGCCAGTCCCATTTGCCCGGACTGAGACTGACCAAGCGGTACCCGTAACTTTTGAGCCGTGAGAAATGCGCCCATTATGTTGGCACGCCTTTAATCATTAAAGGCAGGTACGTGTCCTGTACTGCGCGCTGGTCAATTAAGTTCAGGCCAATCGAGGATTCGAGGGGAGTTGGGACGTTCTAAATAGAAAGATTTTTTCGGATCTGGTCTGCCAGAGATAGGCTTGAATGAAACACTTGTATGAACGTACGCTGTGCCAGCACTTCCAACCAGCAGTTGAATGTATGCATTTGAGATTGAGATCATTCGACCCGACCTGCGTGGGTTTGTGAGCGGAGATTCGGAGAATGCCGAAACCTGCCACAGCCGCCATATTCCGAGGTTGGATCGGTTTCAGTTCACGCGTCCGTTTACCACCACCACCACCATGAAGCCAGGCAATCTACTCTGGTCATCTGAGTGGGTCCCTGAAATACCGAAGTACCCCGCAGAATGATCGGTAGTGACTGGGTGACAGGCATCCTGCATGTGTTTCCCTTAAAACACTACAAATGTAGGATGCATACTGTATCACCGAGATACTACTTATTCTCGATCAGGTCCACTGGCAGTCGACTTCCTCTGAACAGCCACTCTTGTCTACTTGATGCACCCCACTCATCCCACTCCTGTCGATTCTTCGGCGCCTCTTTTCGACAAAGTGTCATTTGTCAAGTATGTGAAGGACATTGGCAGGGAGTACAAGCAGCAGGCCATTAAATTAGTCTCTATCTGTCGAGTTTTTTCGAAAGCACAAAAGCAAACCCGCAGTTCATATGATGAATTCAGAAGGTACTGTTCTCAGACCATGGCTATCTTAGACCCTATTCAACTGTTTCGAAAGTGTACTACAGGTCGTTGACGATGCGCTGTATTCTGTCACGGAAGCGCGAAAGAAGACAACGAAGGATGCGGACGCGAAAATCGAGAAGGCAACTGACGCGTTGAGCACGTATGAAAGGAAATACCATTTCAGGGACACAGTCACCCAAACGATGGCGGAAGCAGAGGCGAAGGATAAGTCGTCTTCGAGATTTTTGAAGAGGCTGAAGGAGACAATGCTTGTAAGAAAAAGCGGACCTCTGCTTCGCCCATACTAATACGGATTCTTAGCCGTTGAAGGAGGAGCCAACGAAGACAGTCGAGTTCCTTCTCCACAAGTCCCTTCCTGATAAGAACCCCACCATTGTAAAACGTGAGCATGACTTTTCAAGGTCGCTTGTGGTATCCTGATCCCATACCAGAGGTGCTCGGTCAAAGCTCAGATAAGAAAGAAATTTTATGGAATTTCAGTCGTTTCAAGGATGGAAGACGTTTGACCCTCAAAGACAACGCTCACTTCTACGAAAATCTCCCTACATCAGCAGAGAATTACGTAGGGCAATTCCAAATCAACCCAGTCGAGACCTTTCAGCTGGAGCTGGAGAAGGAGGAGGAAAAGAAGTTCAGTGTTCTCACTGATAACCCGGGCCTAACGGGTCGTTTGTTTCTTGAAGCTGACAACAAGAATCGGGCTTTTGGAAACGTCTGGGTTCCTAAGGAAGCAATTATTTTTAAAGGTTCATACCTTTCTGTGTTCCTTTCTCTCACCCACTAACATCTTGTTAGACGTATGTGGAAAGCTTGAGGGTGAAAACATCATCGGTTCGGCCATCGAAAACACACCCAATTTATGGTGTTTTGAAGAGCCTTCGTTGTCTAATGCTTCCTGGCCGTCGCTATCTGATCGAAGTAGCCCATCGCCGACCACGACTGCGACACCAACGACCGACCCAACAGGAGCTCTATTAGGAGACTGGAGGCAACCGATTCTCCGAATGTTGCGCTCGAAGGGTGTCAAAATCAACATTCGCATTTCAAATAAATCGCCCCCCAGCTCTAGCACCGGCTACTCAAGGCCCCCCTCGCCAATCCCATCGCCCGTCTCCAGTAGCATTGTTGGCAGTCCGTTGCCAACTCCACAATCCCGACCGATCCTAGAGCTACAGATACCTGGGGCACCCCAGGAACCTCAGTCTCCTTCGCATTACGAAACAGCACGATCTACACCCCTCACTCAACGACCCTCGGCAGTACAGCTGTCGCCAACATCACAAGCACCTCCGGCAAGCAACGCCGCCCCACCCACCGGTTCGGCTGTGCCGGATCCAGCAACTTGTCCGCTCAATGATACAACAAGCACCGCTGCCTCACTGTTGGTGCCGGATCCAACAACATGTCCGCCCTCGGATACATCTTCGAGAGAGATTTCTCAAGTGGACTTAATTCCATCACAAGCTGGTACAGCGACCATCTTCCTTCAACCGCATATCGTCGAGCGCCGCGCAGAAGTTGAGGTTCCCGCCACCCGTCCCGCCATCCCGTTTGGGCGCGGGCTTACCACGAATCATCTTACCAATGATCTTGCTTCTGGGCTTTTTATCCCACCTCAGCAGCCAACCGCTGTTCCAACACCTCCGAGACCGAAAAGGCACTGGTACCAAAAATGCTTCGATGTTATAAAAAATACCCTTCGTCCTGGATTGTCATGACTGGTCACGAAGTCTATCAATGATGACTTGCACTCCCCATGGTCAACATGACCACTTGGTCGCCAACCGCTATTTTGGATTGTGAGGGGTACGGGTCGTATCTATACAATTTTCCTTATCGTGTATGTATGGCGGTGGCCTGTGATGCCGTGAAGTGAAGTGAAGGTGAAGGACGGCGCGATGTGACGACTCGAATTGGGTATGAGTGTGAAAGGGTGCTGGTCACAACCCATGTATATTGTACTTGGCAGGTTATCACTGTACTGTATCCATCAGATTTGACTGTGATGCTTGACGGGATTTCCGGATCACGGTGTTTGGATGTGAAAAAAAGTGTGAAAAACTAGAGTGGGTTGAAGGCGAGGTAGACACGATGCAGGTTAGGACGATCGAATTCCCAGCGCTCCGAGTCATCTGTTCAACGAGCACCGGATACCAAAATGGACAATGGAATACGGTAGTACAATCTCTGATCGAACCGTCTAAATAGGGAATGTGGGGTCGTGCGTTCGGACGCGTTATAGTACTACTTTGTATTTCGATTGTATATATGTGGTTCACGGCGATATTGCTTGCGCTCATGCGCGCGGCGTGTGGTGATCGGATCAGACAAAATACTGTGAGAACCCCGGGAGAAAGTTTGTTCAGTTCGTGATTCTCAGTAGACATTCAGTAGGCGGACGTTATTCGTATTGCAGGGTCGCGCCATGCATGTGATTGCATTGATTAGGTATTCAAAACACCGAAGCGTCATGGGCCACTTGAACGGTCATGTGCACGGTCATATTAGGACCCATTTCAAAAAGACTTGGAGGATCAGCAAAAAAAAAAACACGAAATGGCCGGCGGGAAACAGATGGCCGCAGAGCAGACAAAGGTTAACACCAAGCTCGATGGCATACTGTAGATGGGGAGAAATGGGTATGAAATGTAGGTGTTTTAAAAGTTGGATAAGCAGGATTGTGGCATTGTGCGGACCACGAGAGAAGGCCTATGGGTGGGCGAGCGCGGGGAAGCACTGCCAAGCTTCGAAAAATGTATAGGATTGCCATTCACCTAAAGCCGGGACCCGTCCCGGGCTGATCCAATACAGTGGCAATTCAAACGACAACCTACCGTAGGGGAAGCAAAGAGGGATTATTGGCCCAGAATGGAAATATGTGATGGAACAGGAGGATATTTTGTCTGCCCCGGGCCCGGAATGATTCGGATGTTTGACTCCACAGCCCATGTTAGATGACTTGTACCATGAGTAAAACACAAAATGAGATAAAAATACTCGAGTTTATTCAAGTCGAAAGCCAGTTTGCATCAAGGACAAATAACAGTCAGTTAGGAGAATATGAGTGCGGAACCTTGCGCGGAAATTCATCGGTCACGGTAGACTCGAAAGCCTACAGTATAGAAAAAAAAAGCCTTTCTGACAATTCTGCTGAAAACAGGTCAAGTATGTTTGTTTACCGGAGTCCGAGTTGGCAGGGCGACCAGGCCCATGATGATCACCGCCTTGCGAATCCGGACGTTCGTAATTCGTAAACGCTTTCAAGTTGAACGTGAGCCGCTGTGTTGCCGCTGTTCCACCACTCCATCACCCCACACGATTGAACCTTAACGCGGGAACGCCTCGATGGCGGCATTGTTACCACATCGATAACACGGGAACTTGTGACGCAGTATCGCACGCTGGGCCACTGGCTCGGAGATTTCGCAAGTGTTCGGACACCACTATGACGACGACACGTTGAACTTCAGGCACCGGAAGAGACGTTATTTACAAGCTGTGACCCGCAGAAACGGCATGGAGATTAGCACAACAGCAATGGATGAAGCAATGAACGTAATGAACCTTGATGAAGACGAAGCCCTATGATGTTAGGCCTCAGCCCAGCCCGGTAATTGCGGGCCGGGTTCTCACTCTTTGACCTTCTCAAGGACCTTCTCGACGCTTAGGTTTCCGTCATGCAGTCACGGTGCGGCATTCCACATAGCGGAACGGAGAAAGCAGAAGCGGAAGCGGAATGGAAGACGCTGTATGTCGGCGGTGACTGACACCTGACTCGGACTGTGCGACGATGCTAAACCTGCCTTAGATAAATTCGATTTCGACGTTTAGCAGTGGCCATCCTAAGTAAGGCTTCGCACAAAGGGACACGTAATGCTTGAAACACACCGACTACACCCCTGCCCACATTACCCCAGACAACCTCACAGCCATGCGTGCTTAATGAACAGCGCCGCCTATGAACTCACTGTTCAAGTTATTTCCTATTCAAATCCGCTGCTACTTGGGTGCTCATCAACGGTAATAATTCTGAGACCCTCAGATTTTCACGCAGATATAATATGTCCGAGGGTTGACTTTCAACTCTCCGTGAATGCTTCCCAATGACCACATCGCAAATGACGTTAGTGAGGGCGCTGCGCATCTGCTACGCCTGCGCCTCCGCTTGTACGTCCCCGACATATGTCCGAGTTTATTTCCTTTCGTACGCCGAAATTAAATACACGTTCTGTCCCTATTTGCCCTTCTATCACAACCCCTATCTCCCTAATTCACCCAGCGTCCATCACCCTTACGGATTCGCGCATACGACCCAATCACCGCGACCTTCTCTGTTTTCACAGTCTTCTTCGAATCCCCTCCCTGGAACTCGCATCAAATTACGGGAAAGCATGTCGTCTCTATGTGCTATTCCGTCACAGGCTCCTCCGCGTCTCCAGACAATGGAAGCCTAACTCTGCGACACTCAGCCCCGTAGAGAGCAACCTCGGCTTCTATTGGACCTCTTTGCATTCCTACGCTTCTACTCTTGATCCGACACGCTTGAACCGCGCGTTTGTTAAATAGATCCTTTCACGTGTTAACGTTTGAGCGCTTGAGCATTTTCATATCGATTCCACGACATATCACTCTCACGCTGTGTGTTTGATTTACCAGATTTGTAGGACGGCATTATGACGACGTAATGGCAGATCAGGTGATTATAGGCCTTTCTGTACACCTGCCCATTTACGGCACATTTGCGGACTTTTGCAGCAGCCTTTCTACCACGTTTACTTGGGTAGCATTGACGGTTCATTCACACTGCCACATGGACGACGTGCTTAGAGAGTAAAGTGGAATGTATGTATATGGGGGTACCTGAAGACACCATAGTTACCAAAGAGTCCATAACGCGTTTCCGAACTTTCCAGCCAGGGTTTCATAGATAGCAAGGGGACGCATCAGATAGCGTCATATAGAAAGACGCGCTACTCCCGTCAAATTGGTTATTGGCAGATCGAGGTCATGACTTTGCCCGAAAAGTCCCGTAACAATGCGCTCTACATGGTGGGGAAGCCCTAAACTATAACTCCGGGGGTTAATGTGCTAATTGGAGTCTCTTGCTAATTGTCACTGTTAGTCAGTGACTCTACTAAGTTACTAGTGATGGCTCACCTCATATATCATGGCTTTTGAGTCCTCAGGTAGAATCAGGCGGGCGACGCAATCGATAAGCGTGAACTAGATAAGACTCGGAGCCAGTCCGACGTTTCGCTGAGTACTACTGTGCGTGCTCTGTGACTAATACCCATGCACACCGGGTTGACTTGGCATGCACGTCGGTCATAACATGAGCATTCTGTTGTCCTAAAGTACCCTAAGAAAAAATTGCGAGATGAACACCCGGGTCGCCCTGGAGCACGAAAGATACAGCGAGTCTGTCGAAAGAACGCCGCGGTCCTAGTGCAGTCAGCCACGCATTGAGATTGAGCCTCGCGTCTGCTGCATGGCCAAGATATGATTGGGTGGGGATAGTGTTTAGCAAAACCAGGACACGAGGTCTCCCACGATCAAGCGGGGTTCCGTCCTGTGACGTAAGTTCACACTTCTTCCCTACACCACCATGACAGCAATATCTAATCAGAATCAGACCGATATTTTCAAAGCTCGAAAAACACTCCGCATAACGGATGATTTATTTTTGAACAACATCCGTTTATTAATAACATGCGCCCGTCCCAAGTTCCCTAGTACTTATTTCGTACTCGGTTTACTGCAGTGGATTCTCGGTGATCACCTCTCCTCCCTTACGCCGTATTGCTTTATCTAACCGGATGTCCTCCCCTTCTACTATCAAGACTGACAAATATGCGTTTATTAAGTATATGAAGAATATTGGCAGGGCGTATCGAAAACAGGCCAAGGAACTGGCGTCCATAAGCCGACTTTTCGTCCAAGCTCAGAACCAAACCTTTGATTCGAATGCTAATCAAAGTCTTGGAATGTAAGGATCGTAAATGATATTCACCGCGTGCCTTTCCCTGACGATTCTTTTATAGAGTCTTACAGGCCGTCGACGATGCGCTGAAGTCCGCTGCGGAAGCAGGAAAGAAGACATCCAACGGGGCGGACAAAGCATTCAAGAATGCAGTTGATATGTTGACGGACTATGGAAGAGATCATCATCCCGAGGAAGCTGTCGCGATGAGGATGGAGAAAGCGGAGGAGAGGATAGGTCCTCCCTGAAGGTTTTGAACAAGCTGAAAGAGACATTCCGTGTAAGAGAAGAGCCAACACCTTCGCTTCGATCGTCGCATACTAATCCCGATTCTCACTGCAGCCGCTGGAGGAGGAGCTGACAACAGAAGTCGAGTTTCTTCTCCACGAGTCTCTTCCTGATAAGAACCCCACCGTGGTAACACGTGAGTACCCACTTCTCAACGTCACTCAGTCTCTGATTTTGTACCAGAGGTACTCGGCAAAGGCTCAAAATTGTCGGAGTCCTTTGGAACTTTAGCCGTTATAAAGGCAAAAAGCGTCTTACTCTCAAACAGAATCCTCACTTCTATAAGGAACTTCCGGAAAAATACGATGATGACTTCCAAAGGGACCCAATTGAGCAATTTCTCGATGCGCTCGGGATTCGAAGGGGATTCTCTAGACCGGGACACGCCCAACCCAAACCCAAGATTTCTGTTCTCACTAATAGGCAGGGCTGGATATATCTTGAGTCAGGACAGGGTTCTCGGGCCTTCGGCAACGTCTGGTGCCCGCAAAAAGCCATCATTTTCAAAGGTTCGTCCCTCACTTTTTCAACTTTTGCCGCTTTTGACATCCTGCAGATGTCTGCGGAAAGCTCGAGGGTGAAAAGATAGTCGGGTCGTCCATTAAAGGCCAGTCTAACTTGCGGTATTGCGAGGAGTCTTCCCATACATCGGCAAATACCATGGAGTGGAAGCCATTGCAGGACTGGACAGAACCAATCCGCCGCTTGTTGAGATCTCAGTCCCCAGACCATGATGTTAGCAACATACATATCATCAGCATGGAACAGTCCAGTCCACACAAAAGTCGTAAAGTATGTTGTTTGCGAATGCCGGTATGTTCACTATTCATTCTGATACTGGCATAGGTTTTGCCGTCTATCTCCAATACGAAGCGAACTGGTTCCGGCGTTTCTCCACCCTTATCAGAATCAATCCCACCAAGGCCAATAGTAGCAGCAGGAATTTCTTCGAAGCACGAAACCGCGCAGTCACCACCCTCATCAGCGCCTATTCAACATCAGCCAGCAGCAACAGCGGAGTCTTTCAAATCATGAAATCGCCCGACCCCATCACCTTCATCGGCGCCTACTCAACCTCTACCAGTCACGTCGAATCACGAACTCGCACAGCCCTCTTGGCCACTGCTACTACCGATATCGTCCCATCTGATCGGACCACACCAGCACTTATCCCTTAACGAAACCAATCCCACCTAGCCAACACTATCAAACGCCACCTGATGTAGCACAGGAACAACAGCCCAGGCTTGCGCCTTTACTAAAGAAACATTGAATATCTCACTAAAAGTCGACGTGGTTTCCCAATTCACCCCAAATGTAGCCGTTACTTCCTATCAATCTCGCGACGGAGATAGCAAAAACGTGTCTAGTCACGCTGACCCCTCGGCTCCAAACTGGAGGGACCCACAAGCAAAGCTCCCATACCGGATGTCACGCCTCCGCCATTACAAACCCAACCCAGAAGCCAGCTCAGCGCACAGTGTGGCAGGTCTGGTATCAGAAGATTTGGACGGGTGGAAAGTAGCGTCGCCATCTACGCGTCGCGCGTTTGCTTCCGACTCTGCCTTCGATCCGGTCACTCGCTGTTGTTTATTATTCCTCGGCATAGTGTAAGACAGAGATTGTAAGATAGAGATAGATAAAGTCACCATTGTTTGTACTCGTACTGTAATGTATAATGGAAGCAGCCTTATCAAGGCCGCAGGTGCTGTACTACATTACCCGCCGTTAAGTTATCACCTGCACTGCATTATCGTAAAGCTTGCTCAGTAGCTTGCCTTTGTCTAAGCTGGTGCCAAAGATCGATCATCAATCAACTTAATCACCGACTACTCCGTGCACGTGAGGTGTACTTTCCCGGAATGGGGACATAAGTGGGGGTACGTATGCATAGCTCGAGGTCGAGGAAGAGTCAACGTGGTCGATGATCCGTAGTTAATGACCTATTCCAGAGTTCATAGAAAGTATCTGCATGCGCAAGTGATGAGCGTCTCTGAGGCCCGTCTGGTTCGGTGGCACTGATTACTGTAGTCCTCGGTGCCCGTGCCCCAAAGGCCAACTCAACTCTCTCAGAGATATCTTCTTCTCTCGTCGTAGCACCACCGCAGCAGTAAATAATGAGTGAGTTACAGCCAAAAGTTTCGCATTGCATCTCGAGGCTATCACGGAGCCTCGTGTTTTTCTTCGATAAGACTGTCCAGCTGCGTTGTTGGTGATGGAAGAAGATAGAGCATACTGTACTGTGACAGACTGGGTTGTGGATGATCAACATCAAAGGTTGGATAGTACGCCTTTTCTGACGTAGTTGAGTATAACCTCGCTTGCCCTTGCCGCGAACTTGAACTTCAATTGACGCGACCAACAATCATACGTACTGTATGATGGAGTATGCAGAGAAATTAGATCCTGCGTGTGAGCCACGTGGCAAGGGAACCGGAACCGTCCTCGGCTGGGCCCGAGCGGGCGGGCTTCGGCGGCATTTGTATGCCTTATTCGGATATCGGACTACACTCAGCCAGCGGAGGTCATTTCAGTGATTTTACGATCATTTTCACAAGAACCGCCGTTAATTATGCGACTGTATGCGACTCAAGAGGCGCAAAATTTATACTTATCTTTCTTGAGCGTCTTCATTAAGCGCACGCTACTGTCAGCGCAGAACGAGTCAACGAGATCTCTTATCTTTTGCATGCAGGCAGCCATCCAACATGCGGCGACCTGGCGACAGCAGTGCTCGGAGCCCCAGTAATGACCTTGTATTGGTCTCCTTTCCTGACCCGAGGCCAATCATGAGACGTGAGTACCTAATTCTGATAAAGTAACTGGTGTCGTTCCTGGCTTCTGATTCTTATTATAATACCAGAAGTGCTTAGACCGAGTCACAAATCAAGTCTACCAGGAGTTCTTTGGAATTTCAGCCGCTTTGTGGATAAAGGGCGTCTTACTCTCAAGCAATTCTTTCCTTCCTTCTCGACAGCCTCCTAGACGTCGGTATAAGGCTTGAGGGCGAAAATATCGTTGATGCGTCCATTAGCGGCCCATCCGATCGTCTGTGGTATCTCGGGGAGCCTCCATCGTCGTCAAGACCTCCGCCGCCTGTGGTTCGGCCAAGTCCGAGCCGCCCATCAAATACCGCGACACCATCTACAAGCAGTTCTGCATCGGATGATTCGTTTCAGGATTGGAGAGAACCGATTCGCCGACGGTTGACCAGTGAAAGGGTGATTACCCTAATTAACATTTGTATTAGGGCAGCCGTGGGACTCGCTCACCCCGTCTTCCCGGCCGGTTCCGACGCCAATGACAGTAGCGGTAACGGTATCACTAGCCAGTCAAGTTACGTCGGCACCCAGCCCCCCCCCCCAATGCACCTATACTATCATGTCTCAGAGATGGACGTCCCAGAGGACCTCCCAAGAAGAAAAGCACCTACACCTTTACATCTCCGTTGGGGTAACGGGACCTCATACGCGTCACACCAGAGGCAAGGAAGCCGTGCGGTTAGGGACGCCACAGGGTGTATACATCGCGTGCCATGACAGATGTGAGGCAGTGGATTAAAACCGTCGCAAACAACTGATCGTGTTTGATTCCGATTACGTTTGTTTTGTTGTATTGTACTGTACAAGTATAGGACTAACGCAATCAAAATTTCATCTTGACTAGTAAACACATAAATCAGAATTAGGAGATACAAGAGAACCATGATCATGTTACCTGCCTGTGCCCTGTGTAGCAATTAGAAGCTGCGCTGAGCTGGTATATCACACCCACTAAGCCAGTGGGCGCCCCGTCGATAATCAAGTTACTGATTCAAGCACACACCTAAATGAGGCCAGGAAAGATGGAATTGTGTCGCTGGGAATGCTCGAACCGTATCATGTGCACGTATACTTGTAGTCGCAGAGGAAGCCTCGGAAGCCTCCGGTAGGTGCGTGATGTTGGTCCCCGAAATTTGAAAGAAGCCAACTCTAGTACCAACTCTAGTACGACGAGGGACGACGCGCCGATCGACGATCATGCATCATGCACGGCATCCTGGGGAATGATCATGACCGTGGACCAGACTGACCGGTCACCGGTACATACAGCACTCGAATACAGCAACAGCACCGATCGCCTAGCACTAAAAAAAGGAGGTCAGGTGCTGTATGTCTGATCTAAAATGGCCAGGAGATCGGAATTACTGAGGTGTGGCCGGACATACAAAGCTCCTCTTCCCCACAACCTGTCATTTAGAGTCTGA
Source organism: Russula griseocarnosa (assembly GCA_022884055.1). NCBI lineage: Eukaryota > Fungi > Basidiomycota > Agaricomycetes > Russulales > Russulaceae > Russula > Russula griseocarnosa. The sequence goes on from JAGKRU010000046.1 coordinate 248,608, forward strand.
GACTGCACCCCGGGCCCATACCCCCACCGACTCGCTGCTAACGTATGTCCGCAAAGGATCACCCTCGTTTTTCCGTCCCAATCTTCTTCTATATGCCTTATTATGATTACCCCGCCGCAACCTGTGTTGCAACTCAACCGCCCGGGTTGCACACGTGTCCGAGTCCTGTTTCTCCACTTGAACGCTTCCTCCCAAGGCAAACCGATGGTTGGTCAGCGCCACCTAAAACGGTGAACGTCATTCCTCTTCTTGACCCGAGTCTCCGGGTCGTGCGTAGTAAGTGCCAACCAATTGAAGCCTGTTTGTGATCTTATTGACCATACGGATAGTGAAACTTGACCCCACTAGAAGTTCGAGCTTTTCGGAAATCGTTTCAACTTGGAGGCTTAATCGTCTCCGACATCGAGGGCATATCACTCCGGGCCAACATCCTTTCTTCTACCGTCCACCAATTTCAGAGAACTACGGATATGATAGCGAATTTAAACGGTACCCCATCGGGGACTTCCAAGCCACGTTCAATCACGACGACTACGTCATCGATAAACCGGGCCCGGGCCGGGTATTCATCGAATCAGAGACGAGAAATTCCATTTTAGACAATGTTCGGATGCCGAAGCATACCCTAATATTTAAAGGTACTTTCTCTCTTCCTCCCTCTCACGCACGCTAACATCTAGTCAGACGTCTTCGGCAGATCGGTAGGGGAAAGGCCTGAAAGGGCCACTGGGCTGGATCCCCAAGTCACCCCGGATATAGACTTCCTAGATCCCGTCGACTCCTCGAGAACCAATGAATTTCCTTCTTCCCTGGCTGGCGTCGCCCCGGCGACTCGCAATGACCAACTGGACGTTGCGGCAGGTCATAACATAAATCACAGCCCTTGGAACTCCCGTGACACCAACGTATACATTTCCACTAAGCAGACACTGGCACCCACGTTGAATGAGAATCGGGTAAGTCATAGCGAACGTGACCACACTTCCCAACGTTGACGCTGGCATAGATCCTTCCTCCAGCTGATAATCTATTACACAAAACTATCAATACTCTCAATGATGACGTGCTCCTCAGTATATTTAGGTCATATCGGCTAGACGACGACGAAAACTGGAATCTTCAACGTAGATGGTGCAAGCTCATCCATGTTTGTAGAAGGTGGCGGTACCTCATATATATGTCACCATCCCACTTGGATCTACGTCTTCTCGTCACGAATGGTACCCCTGTGGCTGATATGTTGGGCCATTCACCACTCCTACCCCTCATCATCAATTATCAGAATACGGCGGCGGGCGCGACCATGACAACTGAGGATGAGGAAGGAATGCTTCTTGCACTTCAGCACCGCGATCGCGTGCGCCGTATCGTGCTTCATTCCCCGCCTCAAGACCTGCATAAATTTCTCAACGCCATGAATGAAAATTTCCCTACTTTGGAGCGCCTCTCTATCCTGTCCACATCTGGTGATAACGCAAGGCTGATCATGCCTTGGGCATTTCAGGCCGCACGCTTGTCCCACCTTACCCTGCTCGGGTTTACCCTCTCCGCAGAACCACGATCACTTCCCTCCACCGTTTCCCTCATCTCACTTACGCTTACCGACCTTCAAGCATTCTCCGGGCTCTGCTACCCTCCGGAGGACTTGGCTGACCAACTTCAATTCGTTCCCGTACTTGAAGAATTGTCGATCAGCTTTTCTGTCCTCATCCCCTGTTCCGTTATCCAGATGCGTGGGATAAAGTCTCCGATAACACGCGCAGCGCTTCCTGCCCTGAAACGGTTCATATTTCGGGGCGTCAGCGCTTATCTGGAAGACCTTTTGGCGCGAATAAGCGTTCCCCGTATCAGAAAATTTGACGTCACTTTATTCAACCAACTCATATTTGCGCTTCCCGTCCCATCAAGGTTTATCGACGCAACCACGGAGCTCAGATCATCCATTGCCAAAATAAACTTCAATCAGGGCTCTTTCTCAATATCCATAAGTGACAACCGCGAGGAGGAAGCGCAAGGCGACAAAACCCTCTACGTACAAGTCAATTGCAAGCCGTTCGACTGGCAAGTCAGTTCCGCCGCGCAGATATGCAACGCGCTCCGCGGGATGCTGCCCACAGTGGAAGAACTAGCCATCGACTTTTACCAGCACGGTATGCCGCCCGAATGGCAGAATGAAGTTGACAGCAGTCTGTGGTGCGACCTCCTGAGTCAATTCCAGCGCGTGAAGAAGCTCCGGGTCGGCCATGCGCTCACATTGGACCTTTCTTGCGCGCTGCAACCCGAAGAGGAGCAGCTGGGCGCTGGTGCCAGTGGTGGCATGCCAGTGGGGCTATCGTCATTGTTGTTACCGATGCTGCAAGAGCTTGCTCTCGAAGAAGGATACGACGATAACGCCTTTACAGCATTCATCGAAACGCGCCAGCGCGTGGGCCGTCTCATCAAGCTGGTAATACGTCCTTCCAGACGGGACCCCGGAGATGGGGCCAGGGCCAACGCATCATCGCGACCGCCGCGGCGGGGAGGTTACATCTTATCACGACGAATGCCGAGTGGGATGTCTCTCGATATACGTCCTCCAGGAAGTTATCCCGCATCCCCAATGAGACGTCGTCTACGCCTGCCAGAAACCGCTCCCATATCACCTATATTGCCCAACTCTAGCTCAACGCTGGACCACACACCTCCGGCGCCTCCCTCAGGCGGTGTGGTTGAACAATATCTCGAAATCTTTGCGAAGAAACCACCATACGTAATCGACGGAAGCCCCGGCCATCGCGCCTTGGTCTCAGAGCCTGAGCCCCTAGAACTTGCTGGCTTTCAAGGCGTCGGAGATGGGTTTTTTTGGTCTACTGTTCTTGTTCGAGCTTGGAAGGACGATCGCATCGCATCACATCACATTTCAGACGATTCCGCAGACCACATGACCCTGATGTACAGTAGTTGAGCGACGACGACGAGGACAATGATGGATACGACAACTTGATTCATTAGCGATACATCACTGAAACATTGAAGTCACGTAGTATTAATGGTGTACGATTAGTTATGTACCCTGCAATAAATGCATGCATCTACAGTAGTTATGGGTCTCGGGAATTCAACTCAACACTTCGACGACTGGCATTAAAGACCTCACTTCTTGAACCCCTCCACTCAATACACTGGCACCCACGCAACCCAGCACTTCTTCCAGATTCACACAACCATTGACGCGAAAACAAAGATACTGCTGAACCGGGAGAACCTCTTTCGATATCCAACAGATCCAGATACACCCACTGAAAGTCTTAATTTCTACTGGATTCCGGAACTGGGGTATAAAGCACTTAGAGGAGGAGATTTTGATTGCCGAGCTAATCACTGAAGGTTGAAGTTAGAATATGTAATGTAGACTCGTCTCCGAGTCACGGTCATTTATTCGCGACGATTTCCTTTTTGGTACAGACCGTTGACCTGATTGTCCTCATCGATTGAATACGTACCCTAAACCCTTGTTCTCTCTTCCCTCACACCATCCCTTCTGAACGAAAGTTCGCGAACAATCCGTGGCCCTCTATGTCGTCGGCCGGACAAGCCTCAACATCCTCCACTTCCCACATCCAATTGATTACCAATGCTTTGGCCGACTACGCCAAAATTACCGGAGTAGATCTCTCTAAGAATCCGTTCGCTGCCGAGATCGAACAGTCAAAGTCTCTCGAGGCTATCTTAGAACTGCTCCAAGTAAGAGAGAAGGCGTTCAAGGGATACCGTGAAAACCATCGGGGACTTATAAACTGCCTCAGCCCGGCGGTGAAGGTCATTCAGGGCCTCTCAGGGATACTCGGCGAGGCGGTCACTCTGGTGAGCCACAAATACTATCAAGCAAGTCTCTTATCCTGACTTCGTCAGGTCCCCTTCCCACCAGCAACGGCTTTGTTAGCTGGGATCAATATTCTCCTTGGCGTATGTCCCTTGAATATGTTCTTCAATTAGTTCCCCTGTGATGAACGAGTAAGCCAGGCTGCCAGCGGGGTCTCTTCAAGCTATGATGCGCTCCTGGAACTCTTCGAGTGCTTGGGGAATTTCCTCAAGCGTATGGAGGTCTATATGACAATTCCGCCTACTCCGATGATGACGGATATCATAGTCAAAGTAATGATTGAATTACTTTCCGTGCTTGCCCTGGCTACAAAACAAATTAAGCAGGGTCGGTTTAGTGAGTTCACCGTCACATATACCTTGCCCATGCTCAACATGTCACAGAGAAATTCTTGAAGAATTTGTTAGGGAAGGACAAGATACAAGCCACCCTCGAGAGATTGGATCGATTGACCAAGGTTGAGAGTCTGATGGCTGGTGCTCGAACCTTAGATATGGTCCATGGTCTTGAGGACGGTATGAAGGTGGTTATAGAAGGTGTGCCATACTCTCGTGAATTCTTGTAAATATTTGACAACAAAATCATTCTATTAGGTGGAAAGGCACAGACGGATGGTATTCGACAAGCGTCAAACGAATTGAGCAAGATGAAACGTTTGTGGTTTATTCCCTACCTTTCGTTGCCGAGACCGACAGTGTCCTGTAGGTGACCAGCTGCAACGTGACATCCAACACTGGCTGTCGCCCCCTGATCCGTCGACGAACCACAACTTTGTTTCGAAAGGACGACATAAAGGAACCTCAGCATGGTTTTTCGAGAGCAGTGCGTTAGCAGAATGGAAAGCGAAGGGATCACTCTTATGGATTCATGGCAAACGTACGTTTCTCGAATTACCTATGAGTCTCTTACACGTATAACTTGTTGATCTTACAGCGGGGGCAGGGAAGAGCACGCTTTTGTAGGTCATGACTTTATGCGTTCGTTTGAGGTCATTCATAAGGCCTACTAGATCCGCGATTATCCAAGATGTCAAGAGCATGCACGCAGCGGGATCTGCCACAATGGCGTACTACTACTTTGATTTCCGGGATGCTAAGAAGCAAGACTGCCATGGCCTGCTCTCCTCCCTCATTTCTCAGCTTTCTGTCGAATCAAATTCCTGTTACGACGTCCTCTCCAAGTTATATTCTGACAACAGTCGCGGCATGCAAAAGCCCGACGTTGACGCGCTGAAAAAATGTATGGTGGATATGCTGAGTCTGCCGGGGCAAGGCACAATCTATATCATTGTCGACGCCCTCGACGAATGCCCAAATTTCCCGGGGAGACCGACCGCCCGCGAGGAGGTTCTAAATATTGTTGAAGAACTTGCTGATTTAAACCTTCCGAATGTACATTTATGTGTCGCTAGCCGGCCGGAGATGGATATTAGATTGGTCCTGGAGCCGTTGACGACTCTCAGGATTTCTCTTCATGACGAGATCGGGCAAAAGGGGGACATAATCAAGTACATCGAGTCTGTTGTCCGTTCAGACCGGAACATGCGGAGGTGGAAAGAGGAGGACAAGCGACTTGTTGTCGATACATTGTCTGACAGATCGGAAGGCATGTAAGCATATCCTATTTCTTCGGCTTCACTTCTTCACAATTGACCCTCACGTAATCTTGAAGGTTCCGCTGGGTGGTCTGCCAGGTTGACCGACTGTGTCGTACGTTTCCTGCGAGTATAAGGAGCGTGTTGGAAGACTTGCCAAAGACGTTGGACGAAACATATGGTCGTACTCTGCTCGGCATCGATGAAGAGAAGCGAGAATATGCCCAACGACTTTTCCGGTGTCTCGTCGTGTCTATTCGCCCTCTTCGCGTCGAAGAACTTGCCGAGGTTCTTGCCATTCGGTTCCCCAAGGCAGCACCCCCTACATTTAACGCAGCCTGGCGTCCACAAAATGCGGAGGAAGCGGTGCTATCCGCATGCTCTAGTCTCATTTCCATCGTCGATAGGGAAGGCCACCAGATCGTACAATTCTCTCATTATTCAGTCAAGGAGTACTTGACGTCGGAGCGACTTGCGACAGAAGAAGAACGTCTCTCATACTATCACATTATCCCCGAACATGCGCATACCATCCTTGCACACGCCAGTCTCAGCGTCCTCCTCCAACTCGATGACAAAATCGACAGTGATACCATAAGTCACTTCCCCCTCGCGCCGTATGCCGCCCGACACTGGGCCGACCACGCCCAGTTTAGGAACGTGTCATCAAGCATTCAGGAGGTCATGGAGCGTCTATTTGACCCTACAAAGCCACATTTTTCGGCGTGGATCTGGCTACACGACGTAGACCGATATTGGATAGAGCCCATGTCCACTTCACATCCAACGCCACCTGAGGCTGTGCCACTTTATTATGCCTCTCTATGCGGTTTCCGTGGTCTTGTGGAGCACCTGATTGCTTCTCATCCACCGGATGTCAATAGCAGGGGCGGGTTTCACACGACTCCGCTACATGCCGCCTCAACCAATGGACATTTAGAAGTGGCATCGCTGCTTCTTAAAAGCGGTGCAGATCCCAACTCTCGGGACGATGTGGGGAGGACTCCGCTTCACTGGATATCACAAGGCGGACAGCTTGTCATGGTAGAATCAGCACTCGAGATTGCGCGGCTCCTCTTAAACTCTGGAGCGGACGTAAGCGTCACCGACAATCAAGGTTGGACTCCGATACACGCGGCGGCACGATCTGGGTATATTGAAATTATGGAACAGTTGCATGAACCTGGCGCAGATCTCGATGTTCGAAATAAAGAACAACAGACAGCGTTGCACCTGGCCTGTAAAAATGGGAAGCTTGATGTCTCACGCTTCCTTATCGATCATGGCTCGGATATCAATTCCCGGGACGACGAGGGCTCCATTCCATTACACCTCGCGTCACGATTTGGACATATTGCCGTTGCAAGGTTGTTGGTGGATAGCGGCGCTGATGTAAATGGGCACCGCGAAGACCTATGGACTCCGCTGCATCTCGCGTCCCATAAAGGGCACCTCGACACCGCGAAGTTGCTGATCGATCACGGTGCAAATGTCGACAGTCGGAACGACAAGCAGGAGACTCCCTTGGCCGTGGCATCGTTTTTCGGGCACCTCAATATAGCACGCTTCCTGATCGAGAAGGGCGCAGCCGTGTCCGCCCTGGATAAGGAAGACAACACTCCGTTCCACATGGCGGCGTATCAAGGGCATCTCAGCGTTACCAAGTTCTTGCTAGAGTGTGATATTGACATCGACATTCAGAACGGAAACAAACAGACATCGCTGTACCTGGCATCTTGGAACGGGAAGCTCGATGTTGTACGCTTCCTGATCGACCAAGGCGCAAATATCCTTATTGGAGACAGCACTAATTCGAATCCTCTGCACATCGCATCGCTAAATGGGTGCCTCGACGTCGTGAAACTGATTATCAACACCGGCATTCCTGTCGACGTTCGAAACGGGACCCAAAAGACCCCGCTAGCATTGGCATCAAGCATGGGTAAAGTTGAAGTCGGGCGCTTCTTCATCCAACAAGGGGCCGATCTGAATGTACGGGACGACAAGAGCCAAGCTCCATTGCACCGCGCCTCACAACATGGACACCTTGACATGGCACGGCTGTTACTAGACCATGGAGTTGATCCAAACATCCAGCGCGATGACCTGTGGAGCCCCTTACATCTAGCATCGGCCAATGACCACCTCAAGGTTGCCCAGTTGCTAATCCAGCGTGGCGCAAGTGTCGACGTATCCAACGACAAGCAAGAAACTCCGCTCTATCAAGCAGTAACGAATGGGAACGCCGCGATCGCCCGTCTCCTGATCGACCACGGAGCGACTGTGCATACCGCGGACAGCAACGGCTGGACTCTATTGCATGCCGCGTCGCGACGTGGGCATCTCGGAGTTGTAAAGCTGTTGCTTCGGCAGGGTGCTGATGTCGACGTGCTCAACGAGGCCGGTAAAAGTGCAGCCGAGTTAGCATCGGAGAACGACCAACATGAGGTTGCGAAGTTCATCGGCAAGTACAAAATGAATGCAAATTCTCAAAGCGAGTTACGGTCCACGCTGGACACAGTTGAGCACGGCACGGATGACTATGGGAAAGGCAGGGTAGCAAAGGTTTCGTTACACGCTGCCGCGGAAGAGGGGAACGTCGACACTGTGAAGTCATTGCTCGAACGGGGAATGGATATCAACGCCCGCAACGCAGGTAACCAGACTCCGTTAGACAGAGCCGCGGCCAAGGGGAACATCGATGTCGTGCGCTTGCTCATCGAGCGGGGCGCGGAGGTGGATTCACGTGATAAGTGGGGGTGGACCCCGCTGCACCAGTCATCACGATATGGACACCTTGAGGTCTCGCGCGTTCTTCTCGATCACCACGCAAACGTAAACGCAAGAATGCGGGACTACTGGACTCCGGCACACATCTCAGCAGGCAATGGATACCTCGGGATCGTGAAACTGTTACTTGAACGTGGCGCGGACGTGCATGCAATGAATAACGTGGGCGAAACACCACACCAAGTGGCGCTGCAAACGGGCCATCAAGAGATCGCAAATTTACTCCGGGAACATGGCGCGAGCAGACCCGGAAAAAGGTTCGGCGAGATCCTTTTATGACTTGAATCCATTATCTGACTCAGTGGGGCTTCGATTTAGCCCTTAGACAAGGACAGCTTCGAGGAAGTATCTTGCACCGGCGTGTATATCACGGTAACTGTCATTTGTAGAATGGGATTCTGTTGAGTTTGGTGCGGGACAATCCGAAACAGTGGGTTGATGGTTACAACAAAGAGGTACTAAATTCACGGCGATGGGTGTACATCTTTAGCACAAAGAGGGACAAAAAAAGGTTCACTAGGAGCAAGCAGTTAAAGATGATTTTAGGGAGCGCTTTTGGCAAAGTGAAGCTGCTTCACTTTCTATGTTACAGTAAAGTTCATATCCCTCATACTTATAGTATGTCACGGTAGCCTCTGATGTACAGTCAGCTGATGGAGAAGCAGCTGAGAGCGCTGTAGTTACAATAACGCAGCATGTACAGTACATGAATTGTGACCGGTAAACTGCGGCTGCCAGCAGTCTTCAACTGTACATAGTTCAAGCCGCATCACGTTCTCCTTCCACAATACAGTATCCCCGGCATCCCTGTCGTGATCATGTATAATTGTGTGACACCACTGGTACCTCTCACAAAGAGAAAGGCCCATGACCAGTACGATTCACTCACTAGGCGCGAACGGACCTGCATAACCAACTTACTTAATACCAAATCTTGTCCCAAATGTATCTTCGGAACCAGTTTCTTCTCCGTTTCCTCAACCGAGTCCGAGGTGGCGGAGGTGGCGGAACCTGAATTGTTGAAACGACGGTCTCTAAATACTGCTGCGGAAGCAGATCAGGAGTAACAACCCTAGCATCCTCGTCCTCATGCTGAAAGCTAGGGCCAGGGATTTGGCTGGAAACGTGTCTGGCAACCTCAGCCTCGTGGATTTCGGCGTGAGGCGTAACGGTGCTCAAGACCTGTAACGGAGAAGTGGTCACACTGAGACCCGATGAGGGGACTCCCGCAATAAGCGGGTTTGTGTCTCCTAAAAAGGTGTTATCCTCCCTAGATACCCCAGTGAGTGTACGTGTTGTTCGACCCGGTGTAGCTGAACTGGTTGGTGGTGATGCCGCTGATGAGGGCGGATGTAGACGTTGTAGAGGGAGGCATATGCACATGGCCATATGGGTAATGGAACTCTGGAACTGATGGAGTGCTGGGCAGAGAGGGAAACTTGAAGCTTGAAGGGTGTTTCTGCGGATGGACGTGCTGGTGATCTTGGCAACAACTCTGCCAGAGGTAGTTCAGAGATGGGTGATTGGGATTGGGATTGATTAGGATTGAGGAGTGTTGGTGGGTGGAATGTAGCAAGTGAGCACCTTCACCCACTGGCACTGGCACGTTGCCATCATGAGATGAGCAGAGCATGAGCCGCATGACACAGGCGTGGCATGAATTTCCAATAGCAGACAGGCTAGCCTGAGACATGGCACGGCTGCCAGTGCTCTCAGTCGCTTCAGTTGAACCAGGATACACAGGTCGAATTCATTCAACGCACTCATCACTTACCGTTGTCTTTGATTTGTCCATCGCGTCCTCGACGTATCTGGACCCTGGACCCGGCCTGCCGTGCTTGTTTCCAAAGCCTCATTCAGTTCTATCTCAATACTCGGCAACACATAGATCAGCCTGAGAACCACCACAATTGTCAATCTCGCTTATCGCATAACAAGCTAAACCTGACCAGCTTCGCGTCCGCAGCCCGTCCATGCACCAGATGCTTATTGTTGCCGTTGGGCAACCGAGTACTTAAACCAGCTTTCTACGCCAGGACGTCCGAGTCCCATGACCGAGTCACATCCCCTTCCTGTTACTTTGACGACTGTTACCGGAGAATCCTCCACATGGCCGTCAGAGCTCAAAGAGTAGCAAAGACAAGTCGAAGCCAAGGTGAGTGCTCTTCAGTTCATGGCAATGAACAACCGAGGTCTGGTAAGGAGCAACTCTCGGTCCGCCGTGGGAAAGAACAACACAATCAACGAAACCATGCTCAACAAGACCAAAGTTCTCCTGCTAACCCTCCCTCACAGGCAGACGTTTCGGTTTCGAACAAAAACGCAATCCTCTTCCACATTCCGAGCATTCTCTCTAACGTCGTCAGCACATCTGTCCGAGTCTTCGATCCCTTACCTCGTATCCTCGGAGAGTGATTCCGAGTCTCCGACAATAATCCCCCTTCCCTGCTGGAAATATGAGACTGTGATCATATTCACATGTTACGGACTATTGTATTGGTTGGTTACATGTTCAGCCCCCTTCTGGGGCTTATAAGACGACTAGTACGGACTGGAATAGATTACCGAGTTCATCCCGTTCATCCCACTGCGAGCCACTCCATTCCATCCACGCGTCGCCTCCCTTCTCTCCGCTTACCTCATCGCTCTCGCGCTAGCTGCGCCCCTCGTCGCCCTTTTCATTTCAGCATTCCCCCCCACCAAAGCTACGGTAATCCTCCTGTACGCCTCGCGGGCCCCGCTCCCAAGCTCCGCATTTTGTCCCACTGGCAAGCTTGCCTGACGTCGTCAGAAACATTCGAGACACTCCTTCGGCCCGAGCCCGACACTTGCCAAAGCCCTGGGTTGTCCCTCGTCCCGCCCTCACGGATAGTTGCTAGTGCCGACTTGAGATAGCTGAGTGGCCCGATGAATCTCCCGCGTTCCGTTCCTTGCTCTCGACCGACCATCAAGTCTGACGAGGCGGCTGTCTCTTTAGACTCTTTGTGATGACTTTACAGGTGCTAGGGACGACGTGACGTGTTTGCGCCTTCTACAGTACTGCCGTTCGTTCAAAAGGCCCTTCTGTCGTATCATATGATGATGGCCCTTCACCGGCAGCGAATTACCGCCATTTTTTTTCATGGTCGAGTCAAAATTGACTACTGTAGATGCTGTTGAAGCCAACTGTGCAGGTTTCCTCCATATCCGTAATTACATCGGCGTCCTCCTCCGACTTTGTATATCATCATATCACAAGGTGCGGGCTGCGGTTTTAGGATTCTCTCCACAACCCTCCTACTTCGTTGTCTCTCAACTACTCCACCGTGTGGCCCTTTCCGTAGCCCACACCATGTCCTTCCTCCGTCGAAGAAGACATCAATGACACCGAAGCCAACACTTCTTGCAGCAGCGCGAAAGAAGCGAAGAGTACAGAGAGCTTGTGATATCTGCCGATGGAAGAAAAGTGCGACGTTCTTCGCCGAGTTCCTTCAGTGAGTCGTGTGTTCAGCTGTCACCTCCTCTTGTAACTTACAGTAGTTTGGTGTATGATTGCTTTTTTCTAAACCCCACAACCGTTCCTGACGGTGTCACAGGCGACGGCAGCCAGATGCCAGGAAATACAGGCAAAGGTTTCTTTGCACGCTGCCGCAGAAGAGGGGAACATCAACACCGTGAAGTCATTGCTCGAACGGGGAATGGATATCAACGCCCGCAACGCAGGTAACCAGACTCCGTTAGACAGAGCCGCGGCCAAAGGGAACATCGATGCCATGCGCATGCTCCTCGAGCGGGGCGCGGAGGTGGATTCACGTGATGAGTGGCCCAGTCATCACGATATGGACACCTCGAGGTCTCGCGCGTTCTTCTCGATCACCACACAAACATGAACGCAAGGATGCGGAACTACTGGACTCCGGCACACATCTCAGCAGGCAACGGATACCTCGAGATCGTGAAACTTTTACTTGAAGGTGGCGCGGACGTGCATGCAATGAATAACGTGGGCGAAACACCGCACCAAGTGTCGCTGCAAACAGGCCATCAAGAAATCGCAAATTTACTCCGGGAACATGGTGCGAGCAGACCCGGAAAAAGGTTCGACGATATCCTTTTATGACTTGAATCCATTATCTGACTCAGTCGGGGGCTTCGATTTAGCCTTTAGACAAGCACAGCTTCAAGGAATTATCTTGCACCGGCATGTATGTCACGGTAACTGTCATTTGTAAAATGGGACTCTGTTGAGTCTGGCGCGGGTTGATGATTACAACAAAGAGTTACTAAATTTACGGCGATGGGAGGTGTACATCTTTGGCCCAAAGAAGCCCAAAGAGGGACACAAAGATGGTTTAATAAGTCAAAGATGGCATAATTAGGGAGGTGGTTCGGCGAACTGAAGCTACTTCACTTTCTATGACAAAGTTTATATCCCTCCTACTTACTGTATGTAGCCAACGATGTACGGTCAGCATGTATAAATCGTGACACCTCTGATACCTCTCACAACCATGATGCACGATATTACTGCTCGCGGCTGTCCAGTGCTAGTGCTAACCATGGAGTGTTCAGAGTGATTAGTGGAGAAGGCCCATGACCAGCACGGTTCACTCACTAGGCGAGAACAGACTTGCATAGCCAAGTTACTTTGCATAATCCCAAATGTATTTTTGGAACCAGTTTCTCTTTCTCTCGAACACTAGCAATGTTGCCTCAGCGGCATTTGTTAAACTTAGCGGAACGGGCCGACGTGTTGTTGAATCAACGGTCTTTGAGTAACCCGGCGGAATCAGGTCAGGAGTAACGACCCTAGCATCCTCCTCGTCCTCGTGCTGAAAGCTAGAGCCAGAGCTTTGGCTGGGAACGTGTCCAGCAACCTCATCCTCGTGGATTTCGGCATGAGGCGTGGCGGTGACCGGTAACGGAGAGGTGGTCACACTGAGACCCCCCGATGAGGGGACTCCCGGTTGTGTGTCAGGGAGTGGACGTATTGTTCCACCCCGTGTAGCTGAGCCGGTTGGCGGTGGTGTAACTGAGCCAGTTGGCGGTGATGCCACTGACTCGGATGAGGGCGGATGCCGACACTGTAGAGGGAGGCACATGTACATGGCCATGTGGCTAATGGAACTCTGGAACTGACGGAGTGCTGGGCAGAGAGGGAAACTTGAAACTTGAAGGGTGTTTCTGCGGACAGATGCTGGTGATCTTGGCGACAACTCTGCCAGGGATAGTTCAGAGATGGCCGATTGGGATTGGGATTGGGGATCGTCGGTGGGCGATATGTGCAAGCGAGAACCTCACCCACTGGCACGTTGCCATCATGAGCGGAGCATGAGCTACATGACACAGGCGTGGCATGAATTTCCAATAGCACACAGGGTAGACATGGCGCGGCTGCTCTCAGTCGCTTGAACCAGGATACACAGGTCGAATTCATTCAATACACTCATCACTTACCGTTGTTTTCGATTTGTCCGTCGCGTCCTCGACGTATCTGGACCCTGGCCCCGGCCCGCCGTGCTTGCTGTCTGAGCCTCATTCAGTTGCACCTCAATCTCCACCACAATTGTCAATCCCGCTCATCGCATAGCAGGCCAAACCTGACCAGCTCCGAGTCCGCTGCCCGTCCATTGCACCATATGCCTACTGTTTTCTGTTGCCGTTGGGCAGCCTCCGCTTCCTGAGGACTTAAACCGGCTTTCTACGCCAGGGGCGTCCGAGTCTCTCGACCGAGTCACATCCCCTTCCCGTTACTTCGACGACTGTCACCGGAGAAACCTCCACATGGACGTCAGAGCTCAAAGAGTAGCAAAGACAAGTCGAAGCCGAGGTGAGTGCTCTTCAGTTCGTGGCAATGAACAACCGAGGTCTTATCCCGCTCTTAAGGAGCAACTCTCGGTCCGCCGTGGGAAAGAATAACACAATCAACGAAACCATGCTCAACACGACCAAAGTTCTCCTGCTAACCGCGCTAACCTTTCAAACCAACCTTCCCTCGCAGGCAGAGGTTTCGGTTTCCAACAAAAACGCAATCCTCCTCCACATTCTGAGCATTCTCTCTAACATCGTCAGCACAACTGTCCGAGTCTTCGATCTCTTACCTCGTATCCTCGGAGAGTGATTCCGACAATAATCCCCTTTCCACCCCACCAGGGATACGGTAATACTCCTGTACCCCGCCCAAGCTCCGCATTTCGTCCCACTGGCACTGGCAGGCTTGCCTGACGTCGTCAGAAACATTCGTGAGACTCCTTCCGGCCCGAGCCCGACACCTGCCAAAGCCCTGGGTTGTCCCTCGCCCCGCCCTCACGGATAGTTGCCAGTGCCAACTTGGGATAGCTGAGTCGCCCGATGAATCTCTCGCGTTCCGTTCTCTCGCTCTCGACTGACCATCAAGTCTGACGAGGTGGCTAACTAGGAATGAGTTCCCTGTCTGTTTGTGATGACCTTACAGGTGCCAGGGACGACGTGACGTTTTTGCGCCATCTACAGCACTGCCGTTCGTTCAAAGGTTCTTCTGTCGTCTGTCGTATGATGACGGCCCTTCACTGCCATTTTTTTTTCATGGTCGAGTTAGAATCGACTATTGTAGATGCTGTTGAAGCCAACTGTGCAGGTTTCCTCCATATCCATAATTATACCGGCGTCCTCCTCCGACATTGTATGTCATCATATCACAAGGTGCGGGCTTTGGGGTTCTCTCTCCACACTCTCCTACTTCGTTGTCTCTCAACTACTCCACCGTGTGGCCCTTTCCATAGCCCACACCATGTCCTTTCTCCGCCGAAGAAGACATCAAGGACGCCGAAGCTAACCTTTCTCGCAGCAGCGCGAAAGAAGCGAAGAGTACAGAGAGCTTGTGATATCTGCCGACGGAAGAAAACTGCGCGCCAAGTTCCTTCAGCCAGTCGTGTTCAGCTGTCACCTCCCCTTGTAACTTAGTTTGATTGCTTTTTCCTAAACCCCACGACCGTTCCTGACGGTGTCAAATAGCTGATGGCAGCCAGATGCCGGGAAATAAAGGCAAAGGTTTCTTTGCACGCTGGCGCGGAAGAGGGGACCATCGACACTGAAGTCATTGCTCGAGCGGGGAATGGATATCAACGCCCGCAATCCAAGTAACCAGACTCAGTTAGACAGAGCCGCGGCCAAGGGGAACATCAATGCCGTGCGCTTGCTCATCGAGCAGGAGCCGGGCGCGGAGGTGTATCCACGTGATAAGTGGGGACTCGATCGATCTGCAGCAGTTCATCATGTCACATGACACGGACACCTTTCGCGCGTTCTTTTTCGATCACCGCGCAAACGTGAACGCAAGGATGCGGGACTACTGGACTCCGGCGCACATCTCAGCAGGCAACGGATACCTCGAGATCGTGAAACTGTTTCCTTGAACGTGGCGCGGACATACTTTACATGCAATGAATAACGGGCGAAACACCACACCAAGTTTCGCTGCAAACAGGCTATCAAGAGATCGTAAATTTACTCCGGGAACATGGCGCGGGCAGACCCGGAGAAAGGTTCGACGATATCCTTTTGACTTGAATGCGTAATCTGACTCAGTTTGGGGCTTTGATTTTAGCCCTTAGCACATCTCCGAGGAGATATCTTGCACCGGCGGCATGTATGTCGCGGTAGCTGTCATTTGTAGAATGGGATTCTGTTGAGATTGGCGCGGGACAATCTGAAGCAGTGGGTTGATGATTACAACAAAGAGGTACTAAATTCACGGCGATGGGAGGTGTACATCTTTAGCCCAAAGATGGACACAAAAAGGGATCAATAGGAGCAGCTTTAACATGGTTCTAAAGGAGGTGCTTCGGCAAACTGAAGCTGCTTCACTTTCTATGTTAAAGTTCATATTCCTCATACTTACAGTATGTAGTCTCTGATGTACGATCAACTGATGGAGAGACAGCTGAGAACGCCGTAGTTAACGCAGCAGGTACAGCACATTAATTGCGACCGGTAAATTGCAGCTGTCAGCACCCTTTACTTTAGTACATACAGTAGATAGTTCAAGCCACATCACGTTCTCCTTCACAATACAGTATCACCAGCATCCCGTCATGATCATGTATAATCGTGTGACACCACTGGTACCTCTCACAAACCATGATGCATGATATTACTGGTGTAGCAGCTGGCCAGTGCTAACCATGGAGAGTTTAGAGTGATTAGTGGAGAATAACCAGCACGGTTCACTCACTAGGCGCGTCGGCACGAACGGGCCCGGGACCTGCATAGCCAAGCTACTTCCCATAATCCCAAATGTATTTTCGGAACCAGTTTCTTCTCTTCATCTTCGGTTTCTGGGGCAGAATCACCCGGCCACTCATAAACTGAAGTTGCGGAACGGGCCGACGTGTTGGAACAACAGTCTCTAAATACGGCTGCGGAAGCAGGTCGGGCGTAACGACCCTAACAACCTCGTGCTGAAAGCTAGGGCCAGGGCCTTGGCTGGGAACGTGTCCGGCAACCTCATCCTCGTGGATTTCGGTGTGAGGCGTGGTGGTGCTCATGACCTGTAACGGAGAGGTGGTCGCACTGAGACCCGCGGATGAGGGGACCCGAGGGTATACGGCTAGAATTGTTGTGGCTCTTGAAGAGGTGCTTTCATCATCCTTAGATACCCTTCTCGAATGTGAGCTGAGCTGGTTGACGGTGGCTGACTCGGATGAGGGCTGCGGATGTAGACTTTGTAGAGGGAGGAGGCACATGCACATGGGTAATGGAACTCTGGAACTGACGGCCTGAGAGTGCTGGGCAGAGAGGGAGACCTGAAGCTTGAAGGGTGTTTCTGCGGACGGACGTGCTGCTGATCCTGGCGACAACTCTGCCAGAGGTAGTTCGGAGGATGAGCGATTGGGATTGGGGTTGGTGGGCGGTGCTAGTAGGTGCAAGCGAGCACCAGCACATCACCACGTTGCCATCATGAGATGAGAGATGAGTACGACACCGCTAAACACGGCGTGGCAAGAATTTCCAAAAGCACACAAGACATGACACTGTTTGACAGGAAGCAGGATACACACACATGCCACTTCGGTGGATCCTCGGCCACGGTCTTGGATGGCAGGCGCCGGGCCCCTTATGCCCATTGGGATCTTGGGAAGAGGACCCCACGGCGCTGCAAAGTCCCGCTGGCAGCTGGAAACGGCCCAGCTAGATCAGCAAGATGACATGCATCTGGGTCACTAGAAGTACTAGAGTGACAAGTAACAGTCGCTCTAGTCACTCTAGGCGGTGTTCAAGTCATGCCATGCCTTCTAGTCACCCCAGACACGTGAACTAGTTCTAGAACTTATAGTAGTGTACCCACTGGCAAAGTAAATACTATATACTACAAGTACGGCTGGCACTATGTACTAGTACAGTGAAAGCAGTCAGCCTGAGGCTTCAAGTTGGCCCGGCGGCCAGGCTCCGAGTTCTAACACTAAATACTTTTTCAACACCTCCAAGTTCGGCGGGATCCCGACTGGAGTGACTTTGTGGCACGTTTGGACGGAGCCAGAATCCGCCTGTTATCGGAGACCGTTTTTCCCCGATCTCAATGTCTATCCTGATCTGGCCGGTCTCGGGGACCGTTTTTGACTAGCGGACGACCTTGGATTTCGGCTCCTGAAAGCATTGATCAGGCGCAGAGCTGTCGCGGTGCACCTGGGCGTAGAGTTAGTCAGTAGAAGCCTGACCGTGATGCTGAACTCACCTTGGCAGTGACCTGCCGGTGCGCTGCAATTTTCGTGCGTTTTTTGCTCCACCTCTTCCTCAATATCCCGAGATGAGCAACGCCAAACCACCATCCCACTTGCGCTTATTGGACACGCAGAGAGACCGCCGTTTTGAAGAGCTGTTCATGGGCTCTGGCAGTACCGACTAGCGAGTTTCTGAGATCTTCCAACATATTACTGAAGTGAGAGAGGGTTGCGAGCAAACAAAAGAACATATTGGAGGAGAACTTTCGTTCCAACGTCGATTGGCTCACTGACTCGGAGGCCATTCGGTCGGAGTTCTGCTGCGCAGTTGTGAAACTTGCACTGCTTAAGTACATGGCACAGGATATAAGTGGTGTTCAGTTGGACGCGGACAGAGAAGGAAATTGAGCTCACACTCGACCACTCGCAGTTCCTCAGTTTGATGACCATATACACCTCAACAAAGAAAATGGTAAGAGCCCTTGTACTGACGAGTGCAGCACCATCTGAGTCTGGCCATAATCATCGACTGAAAAAAAGAATCAGGCCTAGAACGATGGGTTGTAATGCAAGGAAGGATACTACAAAGCGTTTCAGACGCCAGACTTCAAGTTATAGCAGATCGCTGGTCTGCGAGGGGTCCCTACACGCAATCAATGAGGAAGCGGCCGTACTAACTAGAGTAAGGAACACCAACAAGACTGCGACAATGAAGGATTTCCTAAATGCAAGTGAAAAAGAGAAATAAAGGACGGGGACGCGGGGCTGGACAAGCTGAACGCGTGGTTGACGGGCGCTCCGATACAGATGAACGGGCTAGCCGCGGAGGGGATAGCAGACGGCACATGTGCGAGGTGAACGGGGACTCGGGCTTTCATCCTGCTTGCAGCGGCCACCTGTCACCTGTCTCATGAAGATAAAGGTCAGTTGGCCTAGCCTTGTAGCACGCGCAGAGGCAGGTAGGGACGGGGGCGTTGTAGCGGTTTTGAGCCAGCGAAAGCTCTCGTCAAGGGGCTACCGCTACCCCAACCGCCGATCCTTCTGAGTTCCTTTAGGACGCCTACCATGGACCGCATGGGGAAGGGACATTGCCGCAACCTTTCGGTCATGGTGGAGGAGCGGGCAGACACGAAGTGGGGACAGGGCTGCTTCTTATCCAGCTTTATGGCCAACGACACAGAAGCAGGGCATTCCCAAAGGTGTGCTAGGGACGTTTCCAGCGCACCAGTGGGACTTTGCGGCGCCGTGGGGTCCCCTTCCCAAGATACCAATGGGCATAAGGGGCTCGGCGCCCGCCATCCTAGACCGTAGCCGAGGATCCACCGAAGTGGCATGTGCGGTCCTTTCTGACTCAGACACCTTAGTACAGACCTAAAGTTGGTTGGGTTCAAGTTGACATTACGTCCTCAGAACATAAAACAAACATCGAAATTGTAAGGCGACTCGGACTATACATGAGAGGTGGAAGACGATGCTGAACTGCCAGCCTGAGTGTCGCCTTGTGAAACTAAACCCGAAGTATGCGATACCGAAGACGATAGCAATGGGCCCGCCACGCGTGGGTTGTCCACCAAGAATGTGTCCGCGATAGAAGCAACCGGTAACTGTATCGTAGTGCGTGCGGTACGTGCATGAGCACCTGCATTGAACTTGACCAACCTTTGCATTTTCGTGCTTGAGTTGACTGCCCAGGCAGTCGCAAATACGATACCGATAATGCTGACAAAGTTGGCGACAAAAATAATGATGTATGCACCACTAAACCATCCCGGAAGGAGTGCGGCAAGTACAATCATTGTGACGTCAATAGTAAGTCTGATAAAGTAAATGTCAGCTAAAGACCGGCAACAGCGACGGATACGCACGGGATCACATAATTTCCGAGCGCGATGGTGAAGATGGCAGGGGCAATGCTCTCTTGAACAGTGTCTCAGTCAATCAGCATGTAACTTATTGATATAAAATGCTTACTATCATGTGCTTTACGTTTGTAATAACCATATTGATAGAGTTTGCAGAGAAATATTGCTGACATAAACCTACCGAAATTCTACTATCAAGTACATACGCGCAATTGGATGAGAAACGTACGAGTTATCCGCCACCTGCAACCCCAAGAGTGTGACGATCCAAGGCCCATGACCCCACACCAGTCCTGGAAGAGTCACATAGCTCGGACCATTGAAACGGGCGATGGGATAGGTGGCTATGAATGCCGTGAGGCATCCAAGGCGTGCCGCCTTCCAGAGAAATGTTGGCGTAAAAATCACGAATAAGGTTGGGGGTGAAGTCAATTGGACTGGATAAAATGCAAGGATCCGGACAAGCGATATGCTGTCGATTAATATGGGTGGGCCAAGGAGGATGGCAATGGCAGCGAGGGCAAATGTGTGTGAGATGGGTTTATCGGGGTGGAGTATAACGTATGAGTTTAAACAAGCAAAAAATATTGCTTGACATGCGCCAAGGAAACATGCAAGTATGTTCAGTATAAAAACAGGGCGTTTCCTTGATTCTGTGGGGGTGAAGAACAAGAGGATGGTAATGACGAGTATGAGGATTGCACCGAGAGGAGCAACAATCAGAATAGCGGCCAAGAAATGGTGAAGGGAAACTTGAATGACACCATTGTCGAGGGAAGACATGACGGTCGGTGGCTATGGATAGATGAGTGACTGGGTGTACAGGACAAAGGACGTGTGGGAAGAGTGGGCAAGCCTGAATTAAGGCTCGAACTCAACAATTCGTTGGAGCCGCCTATGGGGTCATTAACCATGGGGACACGCGGTGGGAGAGCGAGGACAGCGCAGAAGAACTTGACTCTGGCAGAAGAGGAAGCAACACGGTGACTTAGTTTTGGAAGAATACTTCCCAAAATAAAACCCGTATCATTTAGGGGTGAGCCGATAAACACGCGCGAATCATGGCATGGCGAAGAAAGAAATGGAAGGCTGTCACCTCAGCGCCTCAGCTGTAGTGAACATGGCGAATCAACAATGGAAATATTAACCCCTCGTCCGTATGTAACGTAACTCAGGTATCAACGTTATCAAATCGGAGCCGAAGAGGCCCCTTGAGGGAGCTTTAGCCTGAGTAGCCTGAGACAGACAGCACAGTCAGCCCGGGACAGACCCGAGAAAGACTCGAGCACAGGCTCCGCGAGACAGAGCCCAGCACACTGGTAGATGCGAGCCAGAGCCCAACAAAGGCACCGTAAGACAGACCCCAGCACAGGCGCCCCGTGACAGACGTGAACACTGCACAGGCCCCCCCCAAGAGACGACGACGGACGTGCCAAGCTGCGAACTGGGAGTTTATCTAGCATGGGCCCAGCCAGACAGTATGAGATCACGCATGGTAGTAGTATCTGACATCGTGCATTGAAACGTGAAACGTACTATATTTGGCCAACTACGCTATGTAAATGACACTTTACGGAATTGTGTGAGGCAGGCGAAGCCTTGCGGAGTATGTATGTGATGGCAATCGATGTGGTGGGCGTGTAAAAGTTGCAGGGCTGATATCAACCGAGCCCTGTTGTTCCAGAGCCTTGCTCCAATCCTGTACCTCTATCAATCCAATTATCCCGGCTCCCAAACGTTCCGTGGTCTAGCACAGACACGTGTTTCGTCGAGAAATTCTCAGCGAGTCCGGTGGCAGCCCGTCCGTGAACAAGTGGCGCAGACGCTGATCGTGTGTGAGGGGGCAGTGGACGAGAACGTGCTCCGTGTCTTCGGGGACCGCCCGCAGGGGGAAGGTTTTTCCCTCGAAATCTCAGGGGTAGGTGCTGAAATGAAAAGGGCGAGGAGGGCGCAGCTAGCGCGAGAGTGATGAAGTAAGCGATGAAGGGAGGCAACGTGTGCTCTTCTGCGTAATGCATCTCTTACTTTGTCCCCACACCTTCAACATTTATTACATCTCTAAATGTACTTTCATTTCATTTTACTTTACTTTCTTACTTTCTTACTTCTACGAGCCAACGAGGTAACATAGTGTTATGCTTACCTGAGCTATCTTATGTAGCGTAGTTGGCCAAATATATTACGTTTCTACGTTTCTCAGTCTCATATCTCCAACAGTAGGATCCGGCGCGCCGGTAGGACCCAATAAAAGCGTCCTGTAATGAGACGTGTCAGGGTGGATTGGTGTGAGAGGGTACGTCCTTTGCTCCGGATGCCTGTAGCCCAGTGTCGGTCTGGATTCCCCAACTTGGGCTTACTCGGCTAGCACTGGCATCATCATTGGCATGGGCCGGCCGCCGCTAGTTACTATAAAAGGCTACTAGCAGTGGTCCGTGCCGTTCCTGCTGTACGTTGCTTGATCAAACTCGAATATGGTCTTATTGTACTGTTCTGCTCATTCAGGGGTGTGGTGGATGAGGGGTGTAGAAGTATGGAAATTGGCATACATCTCCCCAATCGCCAAAGCGTCTCTTTATCTCAGGTACCTCGGGGCGCGATTTTCCAATTAGTGGCTTTATATTATAGTTTCTACTATACTGTAGATGCCGAGTTGGGTAACATGATATCGATATCGGCGTACTTGCCTACCTTGATCTACACCCAGAACTTGAACTGAATAGGTGAATAGCGAAGAGGCCCAACGTGTTGACCACATTGCAACTTCGTGTTATGCCAGTGGGAATGTTTACAACGCTAACGAAACACCCTTACTAGACTACGTACAGTACTCATCGGCTATTACTCAGTGCTTGCACTTTGAAGGCCCCAGAATTGGCATCCTGCCAGTTGGGTTGCGTACAAGGAGGACACGAGTACACTGTCCACGTAATATAACCACTGCATCCGTCGTGATCGTCGTGATCATTGATCGAAGCTTGACGCGGATGAAGGTCCACCGGTCCACCTAGTTCCATGATGGCAGGGGCCGCGAATAGAAGTCTCGGATCACAGGTCAATATTTCCATATGGGGCTAACAAAACATGTACTAGTACAGTACTAGTAATTCATCATACCGAACTCCCAGCTCATTCTGTGCGTAAGCGCTTTGACAGCCTCGTGCGTGAAATTTTTTTGGTTTCCACTGGGGTTGAGGGAGAAAGGTCGATGGCAGCCCGAGACGAAGGCGTCACAGGACTCGCCCTGGGAGGATCTCGAAGACTGGTAAGGCGCGATGATGGTCGTTAGCAAATGAGTCGACAACATGTTGAATAACGTTACTAGGAAGGAGAGCCATCCGCTTCTGAGTCATCGCCGTCACAACTGTCCCAAGATGCCGCTGGCACAGTTGGCACTGGCACATTGTTCGTGTGCTCCTCCCGCTTGCTGGGATCATATAGTATCTCAAGCGACTCCACAATGACAACGAGGCAAACAAGGTTTTCTGATAATGGGTCAAGGTGATAGTCATCAAGTTGTCCTCGGACGTGGACGCGGGACCTCGCAGAGGGGATGGTGGAGTCCCCCTCGAAACTTCTGACGTTGATAACGGCGCAGACTGTGATTTTCGTTTCGTTGACGTGGTAGTCCCATTCCAGGTAATTTGTACTAAGGTTTTGGGTCGCATCGAAATAAAACATTTTGTATAGTTTGTTGGACGCCGTCACCGTTCCTGCAAGCACAAATTGTAGATCATGCTGTATCTCGCGCAGACGTGTCCTTGGCATCAAAGCGATCTATGGAAGGGCATAAGTTACTTTGCTCAGTGTACAAGATATTTGGTATATGAAGTATGTGACGCACCGAAACAATATCTCCGAATAAAGAAGACTTTTCCCCTCGATCAAATTTTTTTCTCTGAGTCGGTCAGAGAGACATAGGGGAAGGTGCGCAAACTGTGGGTCCGTCAGTGCCAGTGGGTGAAGCGCGAACAGCCAGTGCACTCACATCCACATTGACAGCTACATGGATATTGCCAGGCGCAAAGTGATAGCGAAGGTTGCCGTTATTGAGCCGTAACTTAGCCTTTATTGAGGCCTTGAAGACATTCACCGGAATGTCTGCGTCGAACTCCACGATGAACCCGAGGGATCGAGATAACGGCGATTCTCGAGGATCAAGGGCCCAGAGAACGAGACAACCATGGCCAGTGTAGTACTAGGGAGTGGACTGTCGTGCGTTATCAATAACTTGACCTTGATAATTGAACTGGTCGGAAGAGCTTTATACTAAGGGAGGTATGCGCAGGCAAAACGAGTCGAATTGACATTGACAAATTGGAAATGAATAGATATAAATCATGGAGCGCTAGCCTGAGTAACCCTCTCGAAGAACCCGTACTCCGTATGCGTTAGGAGGGAGTCTACTGTGATTGCAATTGAGGTAAGTCAATCTGGTACGCGAAAATTTGTGACGTACTAATACACCTTGATCAGATTCGTTACCTCAACTTCTATAATCATACATGGGGGTGCCTGGCGCCGGAAAATCATGCGACAAAATCCGACCTCATGTCCACCAGGAAAGCGTGACTGGCACTTGGCAAGAGATCATGGTAATGCTGAAAAGCCTGAAATGAAATTCATATGTGCCTTGAGTGTTGGAATCGGATGCTCGTGGAGTTTGTGAGAATGCGCACTTTTCCTCGCGCGGCATTAAGGTCCTCAAATTATACTCCACCCCAGAGGGCCAGGCCCGATCGGCACACTTTTTGTCGCACGCGACGGCCAAAAAAAAGAAATCGAGTAGAATCGTACTTAGAATGCGACAGTCTGCGGGAGAGTGGCCGTTCGGTAACTTTTAGCAAAATTTTGAGAGCGCAACAACATGCGAGTGCCCCGCCAAATATAAAAAACGGTCTGCTGTAGACATGTTTTTATTTTCGTTGTCGCACTCGTGCGCGTGTTGAGGTGACCGTGACATCCTGTTATGACTTTGTAACACCTCTCAATTCAGGAGATCCCCAGCGATCACGGCATTAGCCGATATCAGCAGATCGGATCATTTCTAAGATCCTCCGTTGTGCAAGGGTGCGGGAAAGAATAATGACAAACGCGTGAGGTGATCCGGTGATGCTCCATACAATAAAGAAGGATATTCTGTGAGTCAAAATGCACCGAATGGGCCTTAAGTTTGTTTGTTTTTTTGGATTCATTTACGTGCACCTCGGCGTACTTGGGCTCTCTGAGTATTGCCCCACATAGCACTTTCATTTACTAGTACAGTTTATACTACTTTGAATGAGACTAGTATTCGAAAAATTTAGAACGTTGTTGACATGCTGTCGCCAGGTGGTGGGCGACACTCATGCCGCAACAGCGGCAACTTGCGACAAATTTTGCTTGTCAAATGCGCCGAACACACTCTGAAAGTCGGGCGTGGCTAAGCGTAATAAGCTGGCTCAGTAGGTAGTGCTGTAGTACCCAATTGCCACGCCGTGCGGAATAGAAGTCTTTTTTAAAAAGCGTGTATACTCCCTTTATTTGCGGGGTCACGTGGTCACGCCCGTGTACATACATTCAATCTGGCGCACAATGTAACAGTAACGGATTTGTAGATTTAAGAGATGGCCTACTACATGTCTTCATCAAGTTATCTCAGTGTAAATCATGCACGAACTTTTCTGTCATCACCCTGATTGCCTGGTAACATTCAAGACCCAACATGGGCGAACATATCACATACGCGCCATCCATACCAACTTCAACCGTGACGCCGATCTCTCAATCAATGGAGAACCTGATTCGCCGAGTTAAAGACACTACTGGCATGATTCCGAGCAGGATTTCGGAGTAGACAATGGCAGTTCAAGTTATGACACTGCACCATTGGACAACAGCGCAGTCCGTGGCAAGAGGACTCGGATACAACATCCCTATTTGACTGGTGAGTGTCCAAGTCCCATCGATTTTTTCCGAATGTGCAGTCAACTGAACCAAGTCGTATATTAGCACTTCCATGTGACTCAGATGGTAACTTTTTGCCACCCGGTACTATGCCTCCACCCCGTCAAGAAGCACGACCACAGGACTGGGCTCCCTTCGATGACAAGATACAATTTGAGCTCGCTGACTTCCTCTTCCGTGACGCAGAACTTTCGGCATCAAAGGTCGATGCCCTCCTCGACCTATGGACTCAGTCTTTGTCCGAGTTCGATGCCCCTGGCCCGATGAAGGATCATCGGGAGCTACACGCACTTATCGACTCATCTACCCTTGGCGACGTCCCTTGGCAATGTATGGTTACTACGTTTGACAAAGATAATAATGCATCGCCTTGGACACAGACAACCTATGAAGTCTGGTATCGCAACCCCGAAACTGTTGTATCCAACATGTTAGCCAACCCGGATTTCGATGGGCAATTTGATGTCCGCCCTTATATCGATCTTGATGCCACAGTTGACTCGGATGGGCACCACTGGCAAAAGCGACGCTGGAGCAATGTTATGTCTGGGAATATTGCTTGGCGACACTCTGTAAGCAGTGATCTCCGAGTCATGAGGCACCACTGGCACTGGCATTTATTGACGTTTCTACATATTTTTTAGGACAACATATATGCTTCAGTCCCAAATTCTGAAGGCGCGATGTACTGCCCAATCATTCTTGGAAGCGACAAGACAACAGTATCTGTAGCCACTGGACATGTCGAGTATCACCCAGTGTATCTGTCTATAGGTAATCCTCACAATATGGTCCGGTGTGCTCATCGGAATGCAGTCATTCCGATCGCCTTCCTTGCTATCCCAAAGTGTACGTGATTTTATAGTATTATGGTTCTGTAACTGTGCTTCCGAGTCAGGCAAATGACATGTGTCATCTAGGTGACCGCCGTTACGATAAAAGCACAAAATTTCGAGCGTTCAAGCGCCAGCTGTATCACACATCGCTGGCGGCAGTCCTACGACCACTACATGCAGGCATGGAAAATCCGGTTGTCCGCATGTGTCCGGATGGACATTTCAGGCGTGTGATTTACGATCTCATATCATTCATTGCGGATTACCAGAGCAAGTCATGCTCACGGGTATTGTTCAGGATTGGTGCCCCAGGTGAATAGTGAATACGGATACTAGTACTAGTAATTGAAGACGCTGACCAGAACTATCAGATGTACAGCACCTTCTGACAATCTTGACGATGATGAAGATGCAATTTCTCGCACACAACACTATACCGAGTCTCTCGTCAATCTTGTTGATTCTAGAACGTTGTGGACTGATTATGGGATCGATGATGATATCATTGTACGTTTCTACTCAGGCTCTCGATGGCATTCAAGTTACCTCCATTAATATCATGATACTTACTTTATAGCCATTCACATCGGACTTTCCACACGCCAATATCTATGAGATGATATCTCCAGATCTGTTACACCAGGTCATTAAAGGTATATTCAAGGATCATCTTGTAGAATGGGTATGCGAATACCTAGTTTTGGTGCACGGTGGGCACCAAGCAAAGATTATCCTTGATGACATAGATCGGCGGTATGTCATACACAAAACCGTGGGGATTACTATACTATAACACACTTATAGGATTGCTGCCGTGCCTACGTTCCCAGGCTTGCGCCGATTTCCGCATGGTCGCCGTTTCAAGCAATGGACAGGGGACGACTCTAAAGCTCTAATGAAAGTCTATATTCCTGCTATCCGAGGATATGTGCCAGAGGAAATCATTAGGTGTATTTCTGCATTCCTGGATGCGTGCTACATTGCTCGTCGCCAGGACATTTTCAGCGATGCGTTGGATGCTTTTGATACAGCACTGAATAAGTTCCGGGAGTTTCGCGAGGTGTTTCGATCTTCCGGAGTCCAACCAACCGGATTCTCACTCCCTCGCTAGCATGCAATCTTTCATTATCACCGTCAGATCGAGGATTTCGGTGCCCCAGGTGGGCTGTGCACTTCGATCATGGAGTCCCGCCATATTACCGCTGTCAAGAAACCCTGGCGCCGATCGAACAGATACAATGCCCTGGGACAAATGCTCATTACCATTCAGAGATCGGATAAACTTGCCGCCATGCGGTGCGATTTTGTTGCACGCGGGATGTTACCAGGGGGGCACAAATCAGGAAAAAATATGACTACACACGTATTCAAGCCAAAATATTCTAGTCATGGTGAGGAGGATGATGCGTGGCCCGCAGGGGAAGAGAACGTCCTTGGGAACGTGGTCTTGGCCCAGACTCGTGGTACGTCGTTCTCTTTCGTCACTCTAGTAATTCACTCTGATTCAGAAATTTCTAATTAACACCATAAGCCCGCAAATATCCTCGGGATATACATGGGCTGTCAGATAAAATTGAGGAACCGGATCTTCTCGTAATGACATTGGAATGCGTTGTCAAACAGCTCGGCATCGACCCGGATGATATAGGCCCCTTTGATAGCAATATTTCGGTATTCCACTCAGCGGTGGCAACATTTTATTCCCCAAGTGACCCAAGCAACACACATGGCATGCGACGGGAACGCATCCGTTCAACTCCTTCATGGAGAGGAGCTGGGGAACGACGTGATTGTGCGTTTGTTGTGGAGGATGACAACAAACCCGGAATGAGCGGGATGGTCGTAGTGAGGATTAAGTTACTGTTCTCATTCCACTACAATGATGTGCATTTCCCTTGTGCACTTGTTGAGTGGTTTGATAGGGTAGGGTACGACGACTCAACTGGGATGTGGATTGTGCGCCCTAGTTCCACACGCGGCAGACGAGACAAATCTGTCCTACATTTAGATTGCTTATTGCGTGCCGCTCACCTAATTCCTGTTTACGGTAACAATCAGCGGTTGCCGTTGGACTTTCATTATTCATATTCTCTACAAGCTTTCGGGGCGTATTATGTAAACAAGTGCATAGATCACAATGCGAATGAAATAGCTTTTTAGGAATATATTAACGCCTTGTTAGCAAACGCGCATACAATACAACTGAATACCAATACATTCAAGTTGACACTCAATGAAACACCAAAGAACACGGAAGTCACATTCAAATTGTATTCAATGTGTTAAATTGGCAGATGGATAAACGCCACGCGATGCTCAGCCTGAGTTTCGATTCTGAGACAAAAGCTGTAGCCATCAGGCCCAGGCCGAGGGCGGCCAGGAGATGCGATAGCAGACAATGAAAAAGAATACAAACTTCGGGGGTGGCGGACACTGGCAACAACTCCCCACTTCAATACTAGTTCCTACTACCTCAGACTCTGAGTCCGAATTATTCCCCTACGTCCCACCTCTGAGTCCACTCCCCTTCTCATTAGATGGCAGTCGGCACACGCGAATCAAATGCGACTAAGCATCCTGGCAATCTCGTAATAGCCCACAAACAGCAGAGACGGATGAGAGCGCAGATAGAAGAGGACGAAGCACGTACAAAGGTGGCGGCCGTTGCAGCAAAAGAGGAAGCCATCGCTAAGCATCAAACAATTATACAACGTGTCGTGGACATCAATGAATCCTCAGGGAGAGATGAGGAAGTGATACAAGCCTACGCAAATAGGCCTGACCTTCGCAATTCCTCAAAGTATCCGGTGGCCGCCAGTGAGGGAATCGAAGATTTAGAGTGAGTACTGGCAAACATTGGCATCACTTGCAGATTCACGGTCGTTGACTGGATGACAGGCATGATTCAGATGTGGAAGACGAACTTGATATAGAGGACTCGGCATCGGACGACTCGGAAGGTGAAATTACTCCACCGGGATCGACGAACACGAGGTCGACTGCCAGTGACCAAGATTTCAAGTTCGATGATGATTTCTCCAGTAGTAGCGATAGTGAAGACAAAGAGCAGACGGACTCTGGCAGCACAGTACGAGCAAGGACTGTAAGGAGTAAGGCACAGGTAAGACGCCGCTGCTTAGATCTCAGCGGGGCCACAGGTTCTAATCATCGCCCACAGAAAAAGGCAAAGTCGAAGACGAGGAAGGCAGACAGGAAGGTACGATGCTCAGGTCTCAGCATGGCCACAGGTACTGTCATACTGATCATCGTCCAGACTCCACAGAAAAAGGCAAAGTCGAAGACCAAGGCACGGGAGGTATGACGCTCAGGTCTCAGCATGGCCACAGGTGCTGATCATCTTCCACAGAAAAAGGAAGAGCCGAAGAGAGGCGATTTTAGGCGTGAGGTCAATGCTGCACGTGCTAGTAATGCATGTAGTGCCACTGTCTCCGGCGGCGAGTCTCCGGCGCTGGCCAGGGGTTTGAGCCTGCCAGTGAAACATACTGTCAGTGGTAGGACATCACCCCAGACTCTGTGCGTATCTCTCTTAATTCAGACTCACGTACGGCTGTGAAAGATGACATTCCTGCTTTTGTTCAGTGCCAGTGTAGCACCCGGTCCCAAACGACTCAAACGATCCTACGCCTTCCATGAGGGAATCCTTAAGGACTGGAGGGCGAGTCTAACGAAGCGTAAGTCAAGTGAATTTGTGCTAGAAGCTAAAAAAAATGGCGTCGCTGATGTGCCTTGGCTTGGGGTGGCTTCAAGTCCCTCAACGCTCAGGCTCTCGGAAAGAAAAGGAGCGCTTGACCACGAATCAACCTAATACAACAGACATAGAAGATGGCGAAGATAGCGAAGGCTCTCATAGGCCTGGTGAGTTTGACCAGGACGAGCCCGAGGAAATGCTCCAGAAAGTGAAGGCCAGCAAGAGCTCAGACCGTCAAGTTCGAGCGTCTGCTGGCAGCAGCTCCGGTTCTCGATCCATCACTCCAGCAATAAGTCAGTGGGGTGGTGGTCCTCTGGTCGCAAGGAAGACAGAACAGGTTTGCATTGAGTTACTCAGGCCAGCACATGATTACTAACTGACAATTCCAAGATGGGGGTCAAGATTACCCTGGTCAACTCTAACACGAAGGACAGCGATGCCATGGCCAACAGGCGTAAGAACAGTCGCAAGCAGAAGTATACCACACTGGACCTACCGTATCCTCCAGGTGGCAAGAATTCAGAGAATTGGAAACTCCTCAACGCCATGTTGATTAGCTGGGCCGGGGCTCAATATGACCCATTCGGTACGAATGGCAGACTCGACGCGGAAATCGATACGCTCTGGGAAAGCACATTCCCAGGCAGTGAACTTGACGCGGAAGGCAGATATCGTGCGTTGGTTGTGGTACGTCTATCATCCTGCGACTCGGTGGTGCATGTTACGATAATACTTTTCAAGTGCGGAAACGCTCTCAATAATTGGCGCAGTGACATCGGAAAGGCTGGCCACCAGGCTGCCCTTATCATGTTGTGCGAAAGTCACAAGTATCCCACGAGAAAGAAGGGTGCAAGAAACTCATTTCGGATGCACTTTATCACCTCCGTTTCATATACGAGAAACCAGATAACGAAGTCAGTACCGTGACATGATGCGATGTGATACTAATGGTAGTGAATTGTGTAGGTTGGCCGTGGACCATTTTGCTCCACATTAATTTCGAAAGTATATGCCATACATCTTCAGAAGGTCCCTCAAACTCGAGCCACGGCCTTCAGGTGGGAGGACTCGCCCTTGCAGCGGCTGCGGTATGAATACCAGTTTCTGCCTGTTGGTGACTTCACATTCAAACGACTCGGACTTACTAGGTAGAACGTGGACTCGGGCTTTTCAAGACAGGGGAAGACGTGCTTGAGCAAAGCCGGAACATTCGCAGTTGTGACCATGCATTTTCCGAGATTCCATGGGGAAAGGCCGCGCGCGAGTTTATGGATTCCATCGAGAAGTTGGAAGAATCTCACTGGGTGTCGATCTACACTCACGCTGGCAAATTTATGTATATGGGAAGATCTGAGCAACTCATGGATCATGATGATCACTTCCCTGGGGATGAGAGTAATGAGACGATCCGCCCTCGAACTCGCATTCAAATAGACTGGTGAGTTCTTCAGACAGAAAATCCAAATAGACGTATTCTCAGCGTTGTCCTTCATATCTAAGACCCGTATATCAATGCCAGCGCCGCGGTTTTAGCCTGCCAGGCAGCTCTCGGAATCCTTGGCACGCACGATGGGCCAGTGATACAATAACCACTGGCAAATATCTTGGCTTATCTGTACTAGTAGACAGTTTCTTTTGGAGTGACTCTGAATAGACCAATGTGTTTTCGTGAACTGTGAAATGTGTGCGATTGCTATTGCGAATGTGCCAGTGAAAGGCTCGGGCAGCGTGCAGCAGTGATCGGTGTCATGTGCTAGTCATTCAGACCTAGTACTAGCCGTAGACCTAGTACCCGTCCATTGTCTGGTGCTAGCATAGTATCTAGTGCTACATTCGCCGTCTAGGCTAGGTTCAATGTCTAGAGCTATGTACAAACATAGACTACTAGCTCTAGACGCGTGTACCTGGTGCTTGGCAAGTCCACTGGCTCTAGGTCGAGAACTAGGTAACTAGAATGACTAGTGTTACTAGTCCCAGTCGCGCTAGTGGCATTTCATCTTGCTGATGACTGACGGCGACTATAATACCGGCATGCATTTGAAGCGCCATATCTGGCACTTTCGTTCATAAGATCTATAACCCCATTTCGTACTTCTTGGGTGTTGACGTCGGAAGAAAGGCTACTGCTAGTGGCCTGGGATAATGAAGTGTTTCCAGGCAATGGGGACGAATCCCTTCTAGACCATGGCGACGGTGATTGTCCCAGATAATTTGAAGACCGGGAGGACCGACTTCTATGGGATAGATTTGATTGAAATCGCTCTACCATCATGAGGAGAACCAGATGCAGGGAAAGTGTGTGTATTACGACACAAACACACACACATTTTATAAGTAGAGAAAATTCAGGTCGGTTGTCTGCAGCGCGGGGTTTTTTTCTGTCGTACTGCCCTTTTGCCGCTGCCACCTTGAGTCCCTCCTGCAAAGACGCCGTCCATCTCCGACAACTACAAATTGCCGTCTGTGTCTGACAACCACGAGTTACCGTCTCATCCGAGAACCTTGCCCTGTCATTTCTAAGCGATTTCATTCCAAAAAATGTGGACTGACACCTTCACGTCAACATGCTGACCCTCCATCTCCGGCACTTTCATGTCGCAACTCATATTATCTCTCCCTGGCCACAAGTCCTTCTGGATGACTGTTGCCCATCCTACGTCCGCTGTACAGAATGGTGTAACGATCCCTTCAGAGCTATGCTACACTCAGAATGATCTTGAGTGTCCATCATCATGTGACCTTGTTGATTTTCTCTTATCTCGCGTCCGTCCTCTTCATCGCTTCAACACAACCAAACTCCCTCAAAGCTTGCAAATGAGATGACCTACGCGTCCCAATCACAGTCCTTTCCGCCTTCACTGCCCCTTCCCTTCATTTTTCTCTTTTCTGTTTCTTGTCTCGCTCTTCCAAACAACGTTTACCAACACCAAGCCACTACCATGTGGTAGCCGTACGCTCTCTCTTTTACCTTTTTTTTAGTTCTCCCTTTATATACTTACATATCTACATTCAATCACCGTCACCAGCACTCCTGAGATCGCCGTTACTATACAAACTTAAACTAGCCGACAGGTACTGCTGATGTATATCCTCTGTTTGACTCGTCAAATGGGGCATCAAATCAAATCGAACCGTGTCTAATCAAAGAGTCCCCTTTTTCCCTCTTTCTTTTCTCGCCTGCATGCCCCCCTTTTGAGTCGACAACCGCCTGTGAAACAGCTGTCCACACAATCTTGGGTGATCTCTCTCTCGTGCTCAACTTATCTCACGCACCCTCCTTTTCTCTCCCACATCCCTCTCTCCCCTTATTCCAGGACGACGATTCCCTTCTTGCAGCACCTACCCTTGATACAATGTCTCAGTTTCAGTGTTGCTCTCAATGTACTTTTTACATAAAATCACCATCAGGCTTAGCTCGACATCGTTATGTATGCAAAATTCACCAGCAGTACATGAAAGCTGGTCGGAGACTAGCGCAGCAAGCTGAACTGCACAGATCCGTATCCTCACAAGCCAACCAATATGACATTGAGGAGGCAAACACGGAACATATTCAAGCTGACATTACTGTGAGTTCCTATCTCCCTTTTTGTACCGATCTGAGTCGTCATCTGCACATATTGTAGTCATCTAGCTCTCATCCAACATATGTTAACATGCGTGACGCAGAGCAACCACCTCCTTCGGCCCCCGTTCCACTCCATCCCCCTCTACTGCCTCCCACAGGTCGTCCACAGCGTAGTCACCGTTTACCTGCTCGATATCGGGATACGTTACCTGAACCGCCACCACCTGCTGCTCCAACACCCACTGAGGCTGCGCCTATTGTCTCACGTGTATCTCTCATCGTACGAAACCCATTTCGGACTGCGAAGAACAGTTTTGGGCTTTGGAAGGAATACATGTATCGTCCGTCTTATGATCCCGATGCGTTCATATCTGTTCAGGATCTATATCGCCCTCATACCTCCACCATTGTCCCTGAAGATGAGGAGATGCATTTCGAGCCCGAGGATTCATCCCACTACAGTAGCAAATCCGTCGAACTACTGCTGGACTGGCAAAATACAGGCAGCTCAGCAAAATCCAACGAAGAAATCAATCGCCTCGTACACACGGTCTTACATCACCCGGAATTTACGGTTGATGCTCTACAATCCTTCAATGCCACGCATGAAAACCGGAAGGCAGATGTGGCCGAGGAGCAGTCCCCTTTCTTATGCTCTTTCCACCGTGCTGACATCGACATCGAAGTACCCTCGGGTATTAATGGCGTACCCTCCAGACCGTTCACTATACCAGGTCTGTACCATCGCAAGATTGTCGTGCTGATCAAGGAGGCGTTTGTCAGCAAACTTTCTGAACAATTCCACCTCACCCCTTTCAAGTTATTTCGGACTCGAATGCTTCCTAGTGGTGACGACGACGAACGTGTGTACTCCGAGATGTACAACTCGGACGCCTTTCTGGACGAGCATGACAGGGTTCAACGTGCGCCAACTGACGATCCTTCTTGCAAGCGGGAGAAGGTTGTGGTGGGCCTCATGTTCTGGTCGGATGCTACGCATGTTGCAGCCTTCGGTACCGCTAAAATGTGGCCAATATACATGCTCTTTGGCAACCTCTCAAAATATATCCAATGCCAACCGAATTCTGGTGCAATAAAACACGTTGCATATATTCCACCGTTCCCCGACTCGCTCCAGGATCAGTTAAAGGAGTTTCATTCGAAATGGGATACACAACGAAAGGACATTCTCACTCACTGTCATCGGGAACTTATGCACGCCGTCTGGAAGTTCTTACTTGATGATGATTTCCTCCATGCTTACAAGTTTGGAATGATTTTACGGTGTCGAGATGGAATTGAACGACGCATCTATCCAAGGATATTTACATATTCTGCGGACTATCCCGAAAAGTGAGCCTTCTTTCCATTTTTTTTCTTTCGCTTTGAGTCATTCACATACTTGGTAGGGTCTTACTTGCCACGATTCGAGACAAGGGCCTTTGCCCCTGCCCACGTTGTCTCATATCACAATCAAAGTGTGATCGTCTCGGACTTATATCAGATAGCAAGAATCGCATCGACAAAGCCCGCAAGTATGACAGAGATAGAGTTAACAAGGCCCGAAATTTTATTTATGAGCTAGGGAAGCCTATTGGTGGTGCCGACGTTGAGCGTTTGCTTAAGCCTTTTTCTGCTGTTCCTACATCGGTGAGTCTCATCTTACACTTGTACGATCCAATAATAACAACCATTACTGTATTCCAGAACGCGTTTATAGAGAAACTTGGACCCGAATTCAACTTATCCCAGATGCTTGTCGTAGACTTTATGCACGAGTTTGAATTAGGCGTATGGAAAGCGCTATTTGTGCATCTAATACGCATTCTTCATGCTGCGGCTCCGGTGGAAAACTAGTAGCTATTCTTGATGAAAGGTATGATCCTAGTACTCGTATCGTTACATGGTTCCCTGATTTGTGATCTTAGGTTTCGTGACATACCCCAGTTCAGCCAGACAATACGTAGATTCACTGATAACATGTCTGAAATGAAAAGGCTGGCAGCGAGGGATTACGAGGATCTATTACAGGTGAGTTTCAAGTTTTTTTTGAACCGTACTAAACTTGAATGTCTGATTGACGTCTGCTCTTAGTGTTCCATCCCAGCGTTTGAAGGTCTCCTTGAAGAGCCCCACAACAGAAGGATTATGAAACTATTATATAGGACCGCGGAGTGGCACGCGTTAGGAAAACTAAGGATGCATACCGACGACACCTTAAAGCACCTGGGATCACTCACAAAAGAATTCGGCCTTCTCATGAGGCGGTTTCGCGATCTCACATGTTCACAGTTCCCAACAGTTGAACTACCACGTGAACTCGAAGCACGAAAACGACAACAAAAGCACGATCAGGCCAAGACAGGCACCACAGCATCGTCTCGAAAGCATAGAACATTAAACCTATTCACGCCCAAGTTTCATTTCCTCGGAGACTATGTACAAACCATTCAAATGTTTGGCTGTACGGACTCTTTTTCAACCCAAGTTGTACGTTACAAACTCCCTTTTTCTTGATCCAATGTCTGACGATATTCATTAGGGTGAGCTTGCTCATCGACTTGTAAAGCAGCTCTATGGAAGAACCAATAAGCGCAATGCGGCGATGCAAATTGGAAGGCGCTTTCGACGGTTAGAGCGTGCACAACTTGCTGCTGAAAGGCAAGGAATGAAAGTGAAAAGATATTCTGGCGTCAATATAGACACAAATGAGGGTATGGGCATGAACCTTGACGCACGTCATGAGGTTCCAATTTCCCGAAATGACCCTGTGAACATATACAACTTTGTCCGTGAACATCGTGATGATCCAGCAATCGCAGTACGTCTTTCATTTGAACTATAAGAGTGTCATTGAGTAATGTAACGTCAGGGTTTCATTCCGAAATTAAAGGACAACATACTTGGTCGCTTACTTGACAACGATTACGATGGTGATTCCTATGGCGAGTTCACAGACGAAGAGAGAAACACTGTGCGCGTTGCTGGGGAATGCCTCTATCGATGTAAGACCCTGCGCATCAATTACACAACTTACGATGTCAGGCGCGACGCAGACACCATAAGCCCTGAGCGGTACCCTGATATCATCGTCAAGTCCCCTGAAACTGGATCTAACGCTCAACCTTTCTGGTATGCGCGTGTAATAGGTGTATTCCATGCCTTTGTTTCGTCCTCGCATCCTGGTGTTGCGGAGAAATCTTTGCAACGAATGGACTTCTTGTGGGTGCGATGGTTTGGGATGGAGCCTGGTCGATATCAGTATGGTATTCGCCATGCACGGCTGCCGAAAATTGGCTTTGTTGAATCAACTGACCCATACGCATTTAACTTTCTCGACCCGGCGCGGGTCATTAGAGGCGTGCACCTCATTCCAGTGTTTTCAGAGGGGCGTACCTCGAAATTGCTACCCACCACAAATTCCATAGGACGCATCCTAAATCCCAAGGAAGAAGACGACTGGGTTAACTTCTATGTGAATATGTAAGTCTTCTTAATTTGTGGGTGAGATGCCAGTGGTACTCATCGAGCATTTTTCCTATAGTTTTGTCGATCGAGACATGTTTATGAGGCACTGCGGCCATGGTGTCGGACACCTACAATATGAATGTCAACATGAAAACGACTCGGAGCCTGACTCGGACCCAGATGAACTTGAAGAAGTTGCGCATGAAGAGGAGGAGGACAACCGTGACGGAGAGATCTTTGATCATGATGATGAAGAAGGTGATGCA
Source organism: Russula griseocarnosa (assembly GCA_022884055.1). Taxonomy (NCBI): domain Eukaryota; kingdom Fungi; phylum Basidiomycota; class Agaricomycetes; order Russulales; family Russulaceae; genus Russula; species Russula griseocarnosa. The sequence continues at coordinate 286,183 of JAGKRU010000046.1, forward strand.
TCTGATATGATTGTTAGCGACTTGGACTCGGATGCGGATGGCAGCGACAGTAGTGGTTATGCGAGTTACTAGTCACGCATCATGCATCACAGGCCTGTCACAACGTACAAGTTTGTATTTGAACGTAAATGTGTGAGGCAACACAACAAAGAAAAGTATGGCGGATGACGGATGACAATGTGAAGTAGTTGGTCGCGCGTTGTGCAGGCACATTGCCCAACTCAATGCCTCATGACGGTGTTGTCGCTTACCAATCGGCTTGTGGTTATATTACAACCGTGTAAAAGACTCAAATGAAAAGAAAACTGTCAAGTTGTTCTCGCAACGGCGTATGCTTTCGACACCACCGGACATAAGGCTCATAAGACCTTATGATTATATAACATCAGGGTGAGTATATTGTAAGCATGTGCGCAAAACCACAACGGGGTACAACTGCTCGTAAGAGGTTGTGACCTTATACCCGGACGCGTGAACCCCGTGAGCACCACACTGCCTCACAATAATTTTCACAAATTGGTGATGACTACAGGTCCTCCCTACGCGTCCGCTTTATCTCACCTAGCATTTTAGCTTGCAACAGTTGGATCCCGTCTCTCATCTAGTCATCTATATTTGACTGATATCCTCATCTACAGCCCTAGCTTCGATAATTTTGGTCGCAGGATGCTGTATCCCCAGTGGCAGTCGAACCCAGTCAATGCTGATCGCTCCAATAGAACCCTTATTGTAAACGCATCACATCCGAGTTCAGTATCATACTGAAACCCATTTCTCAGTCAGCAGATTCTTAATGTCACTCGTCGGTACTGGCGCGTCTTATTAAAGCATCCGATATCACCAGTAAATCCCCCTCGTGAGCGATGGCTCGTGTTGACGAATTACACTTCCATTAAGCTATCCTAATGCCACATAGTGAATTTGTTGGCGTAGCTATTGACACATATTTATTAGATGTTCATGGACGAGGTGGCTTTACGGTCTTTGCCCCTGGGCATGCTCAGATAATATAACAGCATGCGGAAATACAGGACAGCCGTCTGATTTCAATAAAAATCAGCTGTGGACAAATCGTCAACGAATAGACACCGGTTAGTCTGACGAGCTGCGCTAACTACCTCAATGGTCGCGACGTCGGGACATGGTATTGCGGGTCCAGCCGTTTCATGGAAGTTGCAACGGCCAGACACTGCCACTGGCAGGCCCAAATTCGACATTTACTCAGGACTACAAGAACTTCTTGCGGAAAACATGGGAAGAACGCGTGAGCTAAATGCAAGTGGCTTGGATCGGAATCTCTCCGCGTCACGGTCCACTTGGGAACAATCTATCACATCCTGACAGAGGTACCAAGCAAATGCGTCGTCGAGGATCTTCCCAACCCCTTAGAAGGATACTGTGCCTGATTATGGACGACCAAAGCCCTTTTCGATACGAAATCCCACACCCGGCTACAAACACATAAGGGCATTGGAAACGGGAAAATGGGCTACCCACGTGATAATACACCATTCACGACTCATCATTGCAGAATCGAGACCAGCTTGATGACATTTGAGCCATTTGTTTGAAAAGGGTATGCCGTGTAAACATAAAATTAATCTGCGTGGCTTACGTTCCAAAAGGGCTGCACTAGCTGGAGTAGCGTTGGGAAGGAATCTGGTCATGTCATGGTTCAAGTTAATCGAACAGCATGCCCTAACTTGAACTATAAATGCATGATTAACAGTACATACCGACCCACAGACCGCCGATTCGCATGTATGGACTCATCGACTCATCGGCCCTGACTGAGTAACCGCCTTGCGGATTCTGGGACGCTGACCTCAATAAATGTGTGTATTATCAATTTAGCGCTGGAGGGAAGTCGGTGGAGGGAGCATCCATTGGTAAGCCGCGCTCCGCTCGCGTTCGCGCTACTGTAGTTGGACGTCAAATGAAGGAATTTGCCAATGACTATGGCCGGAGAGTGTGTCTTCGTGGCAGAGTAACCTATCTTGGCGCCTGGGGGCAAGTCGGATCTACCGCAATTAGTGAGCGTGAGGGAGTGTAATGCAAGGTGGTATGCTGCCCATATGAGGGCATGCTGTGAGCTGTACCAGGTGCAGGGGAGCGCGAAGCGCCGGGCGAAGCCTGTGATTCCAGCCGGAGAGGTGAGCTGCGCGGGCGGGTAGGATTCTCGCGCTCGCTGCAGCGATCCGTGAACTGGTGGTCACAACAGACCCGCTGCTTGGGGAGTTGCTGCTGCGAGAAGGAGGGGATTCTCCGCTGTTTCGCTGGTGGCATGTGGTGGTTACAAATGGAGTTCGGGTGGCATTACTTGTGGGCTCAATTCGATTTCGGGGAATTTGTAAGTTGTAATTACAGAAGGAGATGAGTATGTGCTACGACAAACCACTGCTGGGTGGCAGAAGATGGATGCGGTGGACGATGGACGAGGACGCCGCCTCGCTCCTGTCCGGCCAACTCCGACGCTACGCGTCTGCGCCCAATGACGCGGAACACTCAATTGTGGCGGTGTTCCTAACCGAGTTTCCTTTCAAGACATCAAACCGCCGTTAACATCAAAGTCATCAAGGTCGATGATTGATGGTATACATCAATCATAGCAATAATATGCCGCGGCGCCCTAAGTCCTGAGATCTCGCGCCAGATCAAGGTGATGCAATTGCTTTTCTGCGAGTTGCCGCCGCCACGCATCCTCCCAATGGTCCAAGAGATATTTGATCAAAACAACACCCTTTCATGGCTGGTTTCTTGTCGAGATGCTGGTAGCTTAGCGCTTAACTTTAGGCGGCGGGTGCAAAGTGAAGAAAGAAGATTCGCTCGAGGCATCCAATCCGTTTGACATCCTTCTTTTTTATATCCAACTCGTTCATGGCCTTTTACTTGCCTCCCTTTCCCTTTTTTTCTTTTCTCCCTCACCTTCCTTTGCCATCTGCCACGACCGCCAATGCTTTCCACGTTGCTCCTCGTCATCCTTCTCCCCACGCTCGGCATCGCTGGGAATTCCTTTTCCCCTGGCTTTCCTTATGGTTCTCAACCAGTCCGTGGCGTCAATATCGGAGGGTGGCTCGTCCTCGAGGTGTGTTACCGCCCATCTGTGCTTCTCTAGTCATCCTGTTTCCTTGTTCTACTCACCGCCGTCACACAGCCGTGGATAACACCAAGCTTGTTTGACGACACGCATAATCCCGCCATCGTAGACGAGTGGACGTTCACACATCTCCAAGAACGCAATGTCGCACAAGCAAAGTTGGTAAAACATTGGGATACGTGGATCACCGAGGCCGACTTTCAGTCGATTGCAGAAGCTGGGTGCGTCCTTGTTATACGTTGCATGACTCGCCACCGAAAAATGTATCTGTGTATCTATCCATAGACTCAATCACGTACGCGTCCCGATAGGTTATTGGGCCTACGAAGTCACACCCGGCGAGTCTTATATTCAAGGGCAACACGAATATCTCCTTAAGGCTATCGGTTGGGCAGGGAAACACGGTCTGAAGGTCATAATTGACCTCCACGGCGTCCCTGGAAGTCAAAACGGGTATGATTGCGTCCCGTCTCTCATCTAGATCTGACTGACATTCTCATCTACAACCCTAGCTTCGATAACTCTGGTCACAGGATGCCGAACCCCCAGTGGCAGTCGAACCCAGTCAATGTCGATCGCTCCAATAGAATTCTTAAACGCATCGCATCCGAGTTTAGTAACAACCCCGATGTTGTCCCAATCATTGCTCCCTCAACGAGTCCGTGTTTCCTGACATATCCTCAATAGTATCATGCTGAGACCACCCTCTAGACCAGCTGGTTTTCTCGGTCAGCAGATTCTTGATGTCACTCGTCGGTATTGGCGCGAGTCTTATGAGAGCATCCGGTAAGTGTCCCCCGTGCGCGATGGCTAATGCTGGCGAAATGATGACTATACCTCCGTTAAGCTATCCTAACGGCCAGCAGAGCAACGTAGTCACCCTCATACACGATGCATTTCAGCCTCTCAGTTACTGGACGAACTTTATGCCACGTGGAAATTTTGTTGGCGTAGCCATTGACACACATATCTATCAGATGTTCAGGGACGAGGTAGGTTCACGCTCTATGCCTTGACACACTCAGATAACAGGATTCGCGTGGTCACCTCACCACCTCAGACCGTGTCGCTCGACGAAGCGGGGCATATACGATCTGCATGCAGAAATGCAGGACCACTGTCTGATTTCAACAAAAATCATCTGTGGACGATCGTCGGCGAATGGACACCGGCAATGACGGACTGCGCTAAATACCTCAATGGCCGTGGCGTTGGCGCACGGTATGATGGGTCCATTCGTCAAGGCGCTCCGCGCTACGGAGGCTGTGCCGGAAAGACTGGCAAGGGTTCAACGTTCAGTCCGGAATACAAGGACTTCTTGCGGAAATTATGGGAAGCCCAGGTGAGCGCATACATATAGAGTTTGTTTCATGGACTATCGGTGTTAATCACGATGTCTACCTTGAAGGTCATTACGTTTGAGAAAGCAAGTGGCTGGATACAGTGGACGTGGAAGGCAGAACAGGCGGACGAATGGTCCTATTCAGCCGGCCTACAGTTTGGGTGGATACCGCACGTTCCTACCGACCGCAAATACCCCCACATCTGTGGCTAGTGTAACGTCCATTTTTGAGCACGACTCGGAACTTTTTATTATCAGTCTTTTGTAAATACACACTCGTTAAAGGATTTGTTGGTACCTACTGTCGGGAAGACGTACGATACAATAAATAAGGAGTATTGTATGCAAAACTGGGCCAGCAGAGCAAGAGCAAGACTGGAAATACGAGAGGGCTAAGCAAATTCTGTCGTATGGAGATTCGGCCTCAATGGCAGCTACGAGTTCACGCGGGAGCGAGTGTCATCAAAGTGTACTGAAGAAGCAGCGCGCGCGGCGGAACAGCACGAGTATGCGCGATCGCAACGACGACGACGATTCACGGAAGTCCGAGCGCATAGTATATAGAGCGCGCGTCGTGGGCGTGCAGTCCGCGCTGCCCGAGACCCTGCCGCTCGCACATGTGTCTTGACCTAAACTGACTGGGTGTGAAGCGACGGACTGTCGATAATGTTCAGTGCGCTTACTAGTACACGATTATAGTAGGCTAAAATCAAATCGAAAGTCGAAACGAAAAATAAACACGAATAAAATCGTTTCGTTTCAGCGCCTGATGTCAGACAGTCTCCTCAATTGTCTCAATTGCTAGGTCATTTTGATTTGTCAAGCAACGCGACAGATCACAGGACTCGAAGCCACTATAACCGATCGGAAACTGTTACATGTATGCGGAAAAAAATTCGAACAAAAAGGTCTAGGTCTAGGACACATAATTTTCTGTACCGTGCTCATACCGAGCTCTCGGTTTATACGCAAGACACGGATGGACACCCGGATCGTCCATCCGTGTCTTGACGCTTGTGTGGAATAAAGGGCTAGGCGGAAGTCGCCGCCCTCGACCAAAATGTGGCCTGTCATTGGTGACTATTAATAAAGGTTGTATTCACCAGCTATGACCCACTCAAACGTGGTAACCCATTTGCCTTGCATGTTCTGGAAAGTATATGATGTTGGGAGTATCTCGAGGATCCACCACAGGGGGTTCTTGAATAGCTCGTCGGTGATCGGTTGTACGGCATCGTGGGCATTGAGTTCATCGACATCCATACTTATTGAAGGTACCCCTGTGGCGGAGATACAGGTTGGTCTTGTCCAATGGTGGTAGGAACATTCCTCCATGCGAAATTTTCATAATTGAAGACGATCTGGCACCTCGAACGTACAAGCTGTTCGATCATCCAGCGAAGTGATATATCTGCGAGATCATGTTGGGCAGTGTTCGACACACTGCCTCCACCGACATCTGCGTTCTGTCAACCAATAACCCGAAGGATAAATGTCCAAAACGTACCAGAGTGACTACCTGCGAACCAAACTTCTTTCACATCGGTGTGGAAAATCCCCTCGGAGTCACCAGCATGGCGAAATAGGTTGGGACGGAACCTGGCACGGTGCTATCAATTAAAAGGAGTTAGCAAGTTAGCGATATAAGAATGTGCTCACTGGCAGCACCACCTACCTCGTCAAGGGATAGTGCCTGTCTAAACACCCGTATTGACGCATTAGCGTCCACAAATGGCAATGTTTTGCTCCTCAAAAACCCTACGCTCGAGACTGTGTCCCTGTCAATCAATCATGTCAGCCTGGTCAAAGTTAAACTGCAAGAGATTGGATACCCACCAAACACCCAAAAACTCAATACGGATGGGACAGGAGTATTGTTTCTTGAAGTCGGAGACGATGGCTTCGTCGCTGGGGTTGGTTGACACATAGAGATCGTATGCTAGGGATGTTTTGTGCAGAATCTCTTCATTTTCATTATCTAATTTGTCCCGCGACACCAGACCAACCTGTATGGTCATCACCGAATTAGTATCAGAGGCTAAGAGGGAAGAAAGATAGCGAATTACTTTGTGTAGCATTGCCGCAACGACTCGAGCAATGTAGGCGCCGCGGGAGAACCCTGTAACGAAACCCAGACTGAGTAGTTAGTAGATGCGGCCTACCATCAGGATCACGTAGAGCAGACGAACCAAAAACATACACGTTATCCCAGGGTTGAAATATTGCACTAGCCATTCATAACAATCCATCACATCCTGACAGAGGTACCAAGCAAATGACTCGTCGATGATCTTCCCAACCCTTTGAAGGATACGATGCCTGATTAGGGACCTCCAAATGCCCGGTCCCGGTACGACACGATTTCCTACACCAGGCTGCAAAACATATAAGATTATTGGAAACAGGAAAATGGGCCACCCACATGATAATACACCTTATGCGACTCATCATTGTGCAGAAGCGAGAGCAACTTGAGAACATTTGAGCAATTTGTTTGAAAAGGGAATGCAGTATCATCAAAACATAACACTAATGTGCCTGGCTCATGTTCCAAAGGGGCAACTGCACTAGTAACTGGTAGCAGCATTGGGAAGGAAGGTCATGGTTAAAGTTAAACGGCATGCCCCTAACTGTGATTGATATACAGTACCGGACCCGGCCCGCCGGCTCAGTAATAGCCGCATGTAGACAACTTTCATCTATTCTCACTTTTGGACACCTTACTTTTCGGCTGGTCAGCAAGCCTACAAGACTGCACAAGTTGTAAAGTACAGAAAAGACAACAAGTGGTATTAAATCAAAAAGCAATAAACATTATCGGCTACTACTATTCCGAAACACACTTTGAGTACTATGTAAGCAGAGAACAGAGAAGAAAGCATGTACCCTGTCATTATGCAACACACTCGCGCCACGATGCAGAAACGGGAGATGATCATCTCAAATATATGCCGAGTCACCTGCCACGCGTGAGTAGAAAAAGCTACTGCTGAGCGCAGCGGCATCGAGGATGTCTGCGTCATGGAGGCACGTTTTGGTGCTTACAAGGACGTCAAAGAGCCAGGCTGTGTTGGGGAAGTAGGAACACACATGCGGGTGTGCACGCCAAGGAGGACGAGGGGACTAGGTGCTCGATTGTCGAGAGTAGAGTCGTGAGTATTGAGACAGAGATGAGACGGCGCTTTGGATGTGGGGTAAGTACGTCGACCCCCATGTCTGTGCCGTCCAGGTCATGACTGCCTCTTCCCCGTCGAAGAATATCAGCTGCAAGGTCGTTTCAGCCGTATACTTGTCTATATCCTTATCATCTTGACCTAACTCGGCTTGTTCTACGTGTCTTGCACGGGCATCGAGTAAAGGGTCGAGCGTTTCAGCAATATTGAGCATAATGGCGCACTGGCATGGTGCGGCAGAGTTGGCTGCTCCGACAAACTGCTACACGGATATTACACTAAGTGAGAAGGATAAGGGGGGTTTGCGTGATGAGAGAACAACATAGACATGCCTGGTTATTGGGGTAGGATGAGAAGAACTTGCTGTCAAATTCTGCGGCCAGGACAACGCACCTTGGCCCTTCGTCGCTATTACGTTCGTAAAGTTTTTTCAGGCCATATGATGTCGTGTCCACAAATCTGTCCTCTCCTATGCGCGCGGGGATAGGGTTGGGGAACCCGTGCGATTGCGTCAATGTCAAACGCAATACATTCTCAACCATGTCAGAAACTCACGAGCCGGAAGGCATAGTCCTCATGCGACTGTGCACACATGTCGACCAACGAATGGCAGACATATAAGCCCAAAGAGTCAAGAAGAAAACGACAGCCATACATGATCCATTCCGCTCCCCAGCATCCGTCACATACACTTATGAAAGAATATTGTCGGAACCAGTTGAGCCGGTGTATACGTATCCTGGATCCAGCACTTCGATCATGAATCCTGGAAAGAGATGAAATGTTAAGGCTCCTTGATGCATGACAGACGAAACATGTAAATGACTCACGGCTCCCGTTACATATTGGCATCATGTACGCTGCAGCCGCACACGCATTTTTCCCGAGAGAATTGAATGACTGGACGAAAAGGCCATCGGGTCAGGTAAGGGCCAAGGGGTATGATGTGGAAATGACAACATGTCTCGAGAAATGGAGGGGAGAGACTGAGGAGAGGACAAGTGGTGAAACTGAGAGGTATAGCGATGTAGAGACAGCAGCGGCTCTGCGGCATCAAAATTGAAAGTGTCGAAAGTGTCGGGACTAGGAGGAAAGAGAACGAGCACAAGAGCGCACAAAAGAGAAGACACTAATACAACGCAACATCCTCCTTGACGAGGACAGCTTGCTGAGTTACATGCAAAGTTCCTAGAGAATTGAGTTTGTAATGACATTAGGGATGTGTGGGTGTACGCCGGTCGTTCGGGAAAATTGTAGGAAAAGCTGGGTGATTATCGTTGCCTGCGGACAAGAAGCCTGGGAAAGGAAAGAGGAGGGGAAAAGATGGAGTAATGAGGGCAAGAAGAGTGGTATTTTGTTCGCATTTTGTTGGTAGTTGAGAGGGAGCGGTGGGGCTATGGTGTGTGGTGTGATGACAGTAAATCGCTCAAACGTTTACTTCACGCCTTACAATAACAGACATGCAATTTTCCTCGCTCCGAGTCCCCGTTGCCATCTTTCTTCTTTGCCATCTCGCTATCACGGCGGGCAGGAGTGGATAAGGAGAGTCCGCTTATGGTCGACTAAGGGATTAAATGATGTCCAATAAGTTAACGACTAATGAATTTTAAATACAAATAGTCTACTTATTGACAAATTGAATTGAGAAAGACATAAGTAGACTGTTTTAATTTAAAATCTGCAACCTGTCGACTTATTGGACACTATTTGATCCCTTAGTTGACCATAAGTGGGCTCCGCTTATCCTCTCCTGCCCGTCGTGTATAGTCACGCCACAGTCATACTACCAGGGAATTTTTTTCTGTACTTACTGTCGTTCCCTTCAGCCAAGGCTCCGAACAGGATCATATAATTCCGTTGATCCGGCTCTTCACCGACTTACTGTAGTTACTTCAACCGCGAGGTTGACATCGGCATCCCGACTCAACTGGTCGTCTTGAGATTCTTCGTATTTATACAAAGAAGCATGAGGCTGAGCAATGACATTGATCTCGAGCAGGTATTGTCCAATGCCTTGTAGTGTGAAATTTGTTTTTAATCCCTTCCTCATAGATTGCTGCTGACACACATGGCTAAGTCGGTTCGGATATTGCTTCTTTATGTTCCGAAGCAGCCATGCAACAGATTCGCAAGATGATGGACACGATTGACCTATATGAAGACACATTCGACACTGAGGTGCTTGACTCGTTCGGGTTACGATGGACAACTTCGTTTTGCGCTTGGTGCATCCCATTCTTCCGCTGTAAGGAGGCCAGCTTGGCTGCATTCTTACAGTCCGTGCCAGCACTCCTGACCACATTTCCGAGTCGTACGGAGCATCAGAAACCATGAGCTTCTTTCCAACACGCGGAGTCCTTCTTGTCACCCAGGATCGCTAGCGTCGGATGGTCGTCTGAGGTGATGTCCCTTCTGTTACTTTCTTGCCCTTTTACGATTTCTTCTGCTACTCCCAATTACCGTTCATAGTCTTGGATGACCTCGTGCACAACAACAGTCTCTTCCCCTTCCCACAAGCCCACTTCTTATTCTCAAAATACTTAGTCAATTCCTTCGATGTCCTGCCTTTCAATACAACGTTTCTTCACCCCTACGTTCTCGTGCAACTTACGGTGTCTTCGATTACCACGCACATACGACTTCGGTAGTGTAGTCACCTTTTATGTGACGTGCCTTGTGGCCGGCTCTTGCTATCTTCGTTCTCGTCTCCAACTTATACGATCTCCTCTTTTTCCTAGCCGTATTTTCTCAAAAAGTCCTGAAAGGAGCCTGAATGTATTTAAGCAGGGGTTTTGTCTACCTCAATACACCATCCAACTCTTTTCTCTTTCTTTCGTGTGTGCAGTCGTCTCAGGACGCTCCTTTTCTCTCTGTTTCTTTCTCACCTAGTTAGTTCGACTAAGGGTTACGGCGATCCGAGCCGCCGTCGTGCGTATTCCTTGGCCGCTTCTACGTTGACCCCCTTTGTTCTAGTTCATTTATCTCCGTCCTTCCCGGACTCACGCGCGTGGCCCATCGTCACGCGCCACACCGCTCTCCGTGAGACAGTTATTGAGATTCTCCAGGTGTCTTGGGACGACATCGGCCGACTCGAGAAGGTCAAACAGGAGACCGTGCAGTACCCTGTGGAGCCCACCGTACTACTATAGAGACGCCAAACCTCGCGCCACAGAAACCTCGTCCGCGCTCGTGCCTGAAAAGGCACATGACAACCCAATATACTTCAAGTGACAATGCTTATCGAAAGACTCTAACGGATCACTGGCTGAGTGGACAACCCTGTTTACTTGATAGCATCGCGTTCAATTTCTACCAGAACTATATAGGTACGGTGTCCTTGATGGATCGCCGACTCTGCACCACCGGCCACTCCAGATCAGACAGATCTTGGAGGTGGTAATGGCAGTGCAATTTCTGACATTCTACTTCAGTGGATGATACAAATCATTCTCTCAGCAATTCCTTTTTTATTCAATCATGATGCTGTCACAGAAAACAATCAACAAGATTGTTTTCTGCAATGGCATCATGATTGAATAACAAAAGGTTTGTTGAGTGAATGATTTCTTGTATCATCCACTGAAGTGGGATGTTTGAAATTGTGCTGCCGTTGGCGGCTTACCACCTCCGATATCTGCATACTGTCAATGTACACCTTGGCAACCTGATTAACAACCCTTATTTACTGAAATTTTTATGGTTTATGATTGAGACTTACAGTACAGCTCTTTGTTGGAGATATGAGACTGAGACCAATCACGCTCGACAATAGGCTCACATGCCCATGATCATATTCACATGTTACAGACACCATTCTGACATTGTCCACTATTGTATTTGTTGCTCACATGTTCACCCCCCTTCTGGGGCTTATAAGACGACTACTACAGACTGGAATAGATTATCGGAGTTTACACTGTTCACCCATCGCGAGGCTCTCTTCTGTCCGACCACATGTTGCCTCCCTTCACCGCTTACTTCATCACTCTCGCGCTAGCTGCGCTACTCGTCCTTTTTATTTCAGCACTCTTGACCTGAGGCCTAAACAATCGGAACTTTCTAGGTCTAATAGACACCACATACACATTGTTAAATAAAGGACTTCATCTTCACACCCGTCCTCTTTGAACGATACAATAAATACAGAGTACAGTAGATTAAGGTATTGTACAGTATGCAAAACTGGGCCAGAAGAGCGACACTGAAGCTAAGCAAATTCTGTCATATGACGATTCGACCTCGATGGCGAGCTACGAGTTAACGCGGGAGCGAGAATCATCAAAGTGAGGCGGCGCGCGCGGCGGAACAGCACGCGTATGCGCGACCGCGACGACGACGACGACGATTCACGAAATGCCGCCCGGGAACTTGACGACCGAGGAGGCGGCGGGGTGGGCGGCTAGGCATAAACATGATAGCATCGACTACGTCCCAATCGATGCACGACTCATCAAGCTCCCCAAGCGGAAGTCCGAGCGCATAATATATAGAGCGTATCGTCGGCGTGCAATCCGCAGGTAGCACCTGTGGCACGCGGAGCAACCTTTTCAACCCCGCTGCTGTCGCTGTCGCCATGCTATCGTGGTGACGGGAATTCCACCAGATCTCGCAGGCGAGGATTTGTATTTCGCATAGGGCACATTTGGTTAGGGGCACGAAGGTTCGTAAAGTGTGTGCGCAATATTGAGGAGGTGGGGGATGAGCATGTGGCGTGGGGCGCGCGATACTTCTTTAAAGTAGGATAGGCGCGAGAAGGTTCTTTGTATCGAGGTTGGGTAGTGGATAGGTGAGGGTGGGGCTGCGATAGTAGGCGAGGCGAGAGTCAGGGCAAAGCTTGGGAGGGGGTTACGAGTACTCTCCTCCCCCCATTTGATGACGTTGATGTTTGCTGCTCGGCATTGGTGGCGCTGGCACTAGTGGCAGCAACAGCAGTGGAGTCTGAGGCTGAGGGATGACGAGGTGGAGGGTTGGAGCTAGTCCGCGTGCGTTGCAGAATTCTCGCACTTTGACGCGGTCACCAGATGCTCTCATCAGGCCGGAGGTGAAGATGACTCCGGATTGGCGGTCTGCGAAGACGGGTCGACTTTGTCGGCGATGGAGGTATTGACGACGAGGAGGGAAGGTTGTGACGTACGGGTTTCGGTTTCATGCTTAGGGTGCCAGAGAATTGGTCCCCCGGGTTATGCGCGGGCGTAACGTAGTACGCGAAGACTCGGATGCGCTCTGTACAGTACATGATGTGGCACATTAACGTTTGTTTGGGGAACTAGAGAGCGCAGATGGTGGACTCACATTATCCTTCAGATATACTTTTAAATAACGTTCCGGACGAGATGCTTCCCAGAGCCGCTCAAAAACGAGCTATGAGACGAAAGACCGAGTGAGTCGTCACGATTGTGAATGAAATTTTGCAATGACGGGTCACCTACATCATCTTCGAGTACGTTTAAGATAAGCTGAGAATTCATGATCATGGTACTGGTACTGGAATGCTTTGTCTTGCTTTCGAGGCGAGGAAATCCATGGCTTTTATGTGCTTTCGATATTAGGGGCTACGAGGCTAGTATGCGCGTTGATTTCAGTCATGTGATCGCGAAATGGAGCCGCTCATTTGTACATTTTCACATGGCTCAGAAGTGTTCCGTCCGTATAATACAGTACGGAGAACGGAGAGAGAACGGAGCATCGGCAATCCCAAGGAAAGTGTGCAGAACACCGCCGACGAGCAGGTAGCAAAAGGAGAGTCAGAGGTTGGCGGCGTAAATTTGCCTTGGGTTAGGAGCAAATTATATAAACTACTCCTATTGGCACCCACACACCAAAGCACAAGCACAGCACAGCACAGGAAAGCTGTGCGCTCTTTAATTACAGATATTCGGGTATTTGTGCGAGGTAGGATTCCTCGGAATCCAGCCGTACTTCAGACCGGCTTGGTAGGACCATTCGTCCGCATTCTCCGCCTTCCACGTCCACATGATCCACCCACTCGCCTTCTCGTACGTGATCACCTGAGCTTCCCACGACTTCCTCAGGAACGTCTTGTAGCTCCCACTGAACGATGCGCCGGACCCAGTCAGCCCACTGCAGCTGCCGATGGGGCTCGATCCAGGGTAAGACCCGTCGTAACGCGCACCGATGCCCCGTCCGTTGAGGTACTTCGCGCAGTCCGTCATGGCGCTCGTCCACTCGCCAACGATTGTCCACAGCTGGTTTTGATTGAAGTTATGAAGGTCGTTACCCTGGCCGCACGTGGTAGCTATGTGTTGCGACGGCGATAACCGTATAGTCTGGCAGGCAGATCGAGCCATGTCACCGCTGCGATCTTGAAACACTATATCAAGGGACTCACGTCATCGGTGAACATCTGGTAGATGTGGGTATCCAGGGCGACACCCTGGTATTGCGGTGGGCGCTGCCATCCATTCCAGTAGCTAAGGGGTTGGAAGGCATCGTGGATCATTTCCAGTGTGTTTGCTGATTTTTCTCTGATATTCCCGTATGAATCCAGCCAGTATTGGCGCACGGCATTAAGCACAGCTTGTCCATAATATCCAGCAGGCCTATCATGGTTAGGGTGAGACATAAGACACGGGATACAGAAGGAGGTTTGTGACAGACTCATTCATTGGCCCAATGGCGCTCACTACCTCATATTGGGGACCAAATTCGCTCGCAATACTTTTTATAATGTTGTTCGTGCGGGCAATGTTAGTCTGATTCGACTGCCACCCAGGGAAAGGGAGTCGGTGTCCCGAGTTATCGTAACTGCATAATGTGATGCCCGTTTAAGTCACTTTCTCTCTCTACGGCATAATATGTTCGTACCCATTTTGGCTGCCGGGTACGCCGTGCAAGTCGACGACTAGCTTAAGGCCATGGGTGCGAGCCCAATTCACAGCTTTGCGTAGGTAAGGGAGTTGTCCTTGGACATACGGCTCGCCAGGGCCGACCTCCCAGGCCCAATACCCGATCGGCACCCTCACGTGGTTTAGGCTGAGGAACAAGACCAACTCGTCAACAACAGACAGATGGGCTCGTCGTATGATACATACCCGGCGGCGGCAATGGCAGCGAAGTCTGCCTCTGTTATCCATGTGTCCCAATGAGCCTGGAGTTTCTGTTGCGCAGTATTTCGGTCCTGCAACTGCCCAAACGTCCATTCATCGATAATGTTGTTGTTACCTGTGCTGTCGAATAGGCTGGGAGTAATCCACGGCTGCAGATAGCGAGCGAGACAAGGAAAGACGCGTCAATAAACACATAACGCACACAAAAGGAAGAGAGGAAAAGAAAAGGAACTGGACATGCATGCGTACTTCAATCAGAAGCCATCCCCCAAGGCTGACACCGCGGACCTTCTGCGTCCCATACGGGAAGCTGGGGCTGAACGCGAGAGCAGCGGGAAGGAGACAAGCAAGGAGGGTACAAGCAGAAGCGAGCATGCCCCAGTATTTTGAACGCAAAACGAGTCGTCGCGCACAAAAAACGAACTTTGGAGGTCATGCCGTTTTATAGTAACTGGTACTCCGCGTAGATGAGGCCAAAACAGCTCAAACATGGGAGTTACAGCACACGATCAACGTAAAACGTGAAACGATCTTGACTTTACACGTCCAGCCTTCGCGCGGTGACCAGTCCCCTGGGCCTTAACAGACCGCGTGTTCGCTTTGGGCCTTTCTTTTCAGTTAACACTTCCACGGCGAATGACCCCAGATTTTGTGGCGAGTCTCAGCTCCTTGCGTGCGACCTTGCTAGAAGACCCCCAAAATAGGCGAATGACGCCTCGGTCGGCTTCGTTCATGTTTGGACCGACATATATTGCACCATGTGCTTTGCTTCTTCCACAGCGAAGGTTTGAGGAAACGGTTAAAGGTTGCCGCGGCTGAGGGCCGAGTATAGCCATGTGCCAGTGTGAGCCACAAGGAAAGAAGAGAAGAGATGCGGGAGAAGAGATGCGGAAAGAGTGTCGCGTCCCGGCCCGGAGTACGTACAGTACTACTTACTACCTTTGTGATGATCGTCAATAGTCATCGAATGATTATTCAATTCCTAGCCACTTGTATCATCTTAGTTGAATCCTATAGCTTATTTTCCCACAAACGCAATCTTATACGACAGAAACGGTCATGCCGTTCAAGCAGGAGTATGACACCACGGCTGTTCAGTAAGGACGCCACACCGTATATATTACAGTCTTCCACCTCTTTCTAACTTGGCTCTTCCATATAATGAGAGTGATCCGGTGCTCACGGGTAACCATGTTCTTAAAAATATTTGATTCAACGCCTTCTGTTCGATTATCTTGCTTCTTTTTACCTTTCATCGGCTGTGGCATCTTCTCTGACGGCAACTCCAAGTTAAGATCACACAAGTAACCGGCTACTTCATAAGTAGACTAACTAGTGGTCGGCGTGGTGTCAGGACGTCTCCCAGCCACCCGGGTCACGCGCCACAAGAATCATACTACTGTAATCCCAAGCATGCGTCGAGTTACTCAGCTAGACAGCAACTATAACTAATACTGGAAGAGCAGCTTCACTTTTGCGTATCGTTTGGTAGTCACCTGCTTCATATAAGTATATATTAACATATCAGTAAAATTTTACCGATACATGGATAGGGAAGCACCTGGGTCACGATTAGTGGAGAAGTTTACCGCAGAGCAACGACAACTTCCTAACGATGCCCGAGCACGAGGTCCTCCAGATTTGGCCTTATGAGTTTATTAACAAGAGAATTGATCGAATGGAACTTTGCGATGTCCTTCTGAGTAAAGCAGGGTTCCCGGACAAGGTGGGATATCATGCGCGGTGACGCTTGCGAGATCTATTACTAAGGGGCGTTGTTGGTAAAGGCAAATAAAGCTTTCTGAGGCAGACGCGAAGTTTGCTGAGAACCCCTTTCGACCAGGAAATAGCTTGGTTGAGAGGTACAAGTCTAGAACTTGTCACAGGTGGAGCCTCGATTGCCAAAGACCCCGGATCGTCGATATCGCCGTCGTCATCTCGAGCACTGTCGCCCTCGCACGCATTCCCAAGTCCCAAGCCGACGCCTGAGCGACATGTCGCGCCAACACCCAGAGAAGCGAGCACAGCGCGAGTGCGCACTGTACTCTGGGCTGGACGCACAAATGGCTCATGCAACGCTGCCCGCGCTCCACCATCGGCATTCTGAAACCACACGCGACATGCAAGTAGCTGCATCTCACAGGCACGACATAGCTTACCCTCTTGCCCATGGTCGCACTGTGGGAGCGTTGGTGCATGGTCTTTATGAGAAGCAGCTTCGGCGGCATCAAGAAACTTTTCTTTCGTAAACGGCACCCCAGGTGAGAAGATGGGTGAATGAGGAGATGCCGGGGTGGGGAGTGTGAGCACAAAGGAGGGTAGAGACTCGATATGTAAGTCGAGGTCTGCGGCAGAACAAGGAGGAGGGCTACCAATGTGTAGGGACAGGAAGACTTAAGACTGGAGCGTTCGAGCGCGACTTGCTCCGCTGAGATACGAGTACCCGAGGCTTGTTGAATGTGGGAGAAGATTGTCCCAGAACCCTCGTCAACAAAGTGAATAGCGCTGTCGGCTGAGTTCATGAGAAGACTGTCGGTACTGTTGCTTGGGAGGTGATTGGGTCGGGTGGATCTCCTTGCTCGAGAATAGTGCTAAGTCGCCTAGATCCTGATTGATGTGGCGGGGAACAAGTAAGATTTCAGTCAAGTGGGATTCCCACTGAGACGACGACAAAGTGCTCGCAGCATATCCGCGCGTGGTCGAGAGTATGTTTCCTTTGGTTCGTCGAAGAGTATAGACCCGGGGGGACGCACCGATCTGATCCCCATCGTCATTGCGATGCTAAAGAAGAAAAGAATCGAAATCAACTAAAAAGTATCCGGGGAAGAAAAAGAAGTGCTTGCTTGGCTGTCTAAACTAGGTATATGGGGCTTAAAATAAAGAAAACGATTGAGTCGATGCACTTTTTGTCTGTAGAGGATGTCGGCATACCACGCCGTCTGCGGAGATTGCATTGAGTAGGCGAGACCTGTCATTGGAGTGGTTGCTTTCTAAGATCGACGCGTTTACAGCCTCCAAGCCGTCTTCGGGGAGCTTGGGAGGTGTCTTCACCGTGAGGGCGACGACAGCTAGGACAAAATAAGCATCCGAAAGGGGGAGCAAACGTCTTATATGCGCACGGGGACGCCGCGAGCTCGTGTAGGAACGAGGTACCTCAAAGGACTATAAGTGTATCGGTGGTCGATTCCAAAAGTTCACGTAACAAAGAAGTTTCCATACAGGATGTGGCTTCATGATGTTTATCGCTTGGCGGGTTTTTCTGAGCACTAAACGAGAAAAGCTGGTACGGGTGCCGGATTTGGTAGAAAAGGAACGACGGAGGTTCCTGACCATCGTGCTAGACGAGGGTGCGTGGTGGTTCAATTAAAGGACGATGGGCGGTCAGTTCAAGCTGGCCTGGGCCTGGGTTATTATGCCAAGCCAAAGATGTCAAAAATGCGAGCAAATAAACAGAACACGCTGCTCTCTCAGCACGTGACCAATCAAATCACTTTCGTGCACGCTTATGCGTGTACTGAGGAATGAACATATTTTAGTATTAACTGCTCGAGGAGAATTACTCATGCAGTACTCATAAGACGTGTTTGCAGAGGCGGAGGGATTATGTGTGATTGGGAAACAGTTAACAAAAAGGTCCACATGGCACTGCATCGGGACAAACTAGCTACTGTGCTGCCAACGCACACTTTGAAAAAGGTCTTAGCGGATGCCAAATTGGAGGCAGCTCGACTCACTTGACGAGTTGGCAGTCTATGCAGTCTACGAAGTGAACAGGTCTTCTTTTGTGTCTATGCCTGACAAAGCCGAAAACGGTCAGATAAACGAATACCGGGAGACACGCGACGAGAGAATGAACATACCCAGCTCTTCCGAACCGGCTTAAGTTCATCTAAATACGCCTGGTATTGCGTCTTATTCTCGACCTTCTCCTTAATTCCCTCAAAAATTCTGACCGCCGTCGCGTAGTCGTTTACACGGCGCGACGCACGGAGCGCCGACTCGACGACGGCAGGCGCAGGCACGAGATCATGCGCAAAGCAGTTATTCAACCCGCGCTGAACCTCGAAAAGGTCCTCCGCGGCTTGGAAGAAGTTGACATAGCGATCTGTGAATGCCTCGAACGTCTCCTGGTGATGTCCATTCGATGATAAGCGGACCAGCCTCGGTGTCACATGCGAGACAGTGGAGGGACGAGCACGAATGAGGGTAGAGATTACTTGTGTGCGCATGGCTGCTGAAGGATGGAAGTGGCTAGCGACAGCAGCGACGACGGCAACAACAACAACGGCGGAAGGGGTGACTGAATGAGCGCGACGGCAAATCTGGTGGGTTTTTCGTTCGGGGAATTCCGGGTCTGAACGTCACTGGCCAGTCGGCGTCGTTGGATTGGATTTCTTCCGGCCCGGAGACACATATATGGAAATACTATAGACTCTCCCAACACTGATTAATCCCTCACTCACTCTCCAAGATTGTCCACCCAACCATCGCTCAATCCTTGACATGTCGTCTTGTTCGGCGCCTTTTTTTAGAATAGTAACGTCTCCGCTGCCCCACAGCGACAACACGGACCAGCCAACAACAATCATGCCAGGCGGTCGCTGTGATCCATTCCTCTCCAAGGCTGTCATGACGTGAGCTAGAGTCGATGTGATGACTCGTTGATCAGGCATCGATGCACGTTCGATTATAGCAATTGGCATGTATGTTGGATAAGGAGGGCCATCACGTCTGCCCACTGCGTGCTCTGCCAGCAAGGTCTCAAGGACCTGCGCAATCCGAGCCACACCATAAGAATAACAAGTGTGCGTGTGCGCTCGTATCCTGGGAAGCACAACATCTTGGCCTGCCGCCCGACTCCCGTGCAGACGATAAAGGACTCCGCAGCACCACGTTGCGTGATCGGGATTCCGGCACAGACAGGACCCGCAAGCGCAGAGCTGATGCCCGGGACGACGACACACTCGTAACCCCTTTCGCGGAAATAGAGTACCTCTTCACCGACACGCCCGTATACCGTCGGGTCACCCTGTTTGAGCTGTGTGCCATCAGAAAGCATCAACAATCAAAGAGGGACTTAATGGCGCACCCTCACAACCGTCAACCCACGGTTCGCCGCATCGACCGCGGCTTCCATCATCTCCTGTTGTGCACCCTCGGCATTTCCGGGAAACTTGCGAGCAATGCGAACTTCCACACTTTTTGGTACGAGGTCGAGTACCGCTTCTGGTACTAGCTTGTCTGAGAGGACGAGATCCGCCTGCTTCGTAAGGATATCATGTGTTGCTATCGTGAGCAGACCAGGGTGACCTGGACCCGAGCCTGCGAGGACAATCGTCCCACGGCGTGTCGTCGGGGCGATAGGAAGCCATGGTGCGAACTCTTTCCGCCGTCACACAGTGTGGACTCTGATGGAACGCCAAGTCCGTCACCGTTCAGAACATTCTCCATCTCTTCCCTTGTGAGATTTGTGAGATGTGAATATGACCAGTACTCGCTAATCTGTGCCACCAGCGCATACGCCGCGCCGAACGTTCGCATCCGTCTCTTCCCCGGTTAAGTTCCGTTGGGGCACGGACGATTCGAGTTGGCGTGTGATGCTCGTCATCTGCCTCGCTCTCACGCGGTGCAAGGCGACGCAACTCCCCTACACGAATGACCGCCGTGCCTGCATCGTGCGGGAGGCGCGCAACAAGTTCGCGCCGGATACGAGCGCCAATGCGACAACCTTGTCCGTTTGTCGCGACCGCGAGTTGGAGGGCGTGGCCGGCACGCGATGTGCGATGGTAGTGTGAAGTCGCACAGGTCTGGCATATCAGTTATATTCACGGGTACCCGGCGCACGCGGCCACACACGGTTGATTTCTCTGCGGACGCGGCGACTGCGTGGTGGATGGAGGTGCCACCACCGAGCACGGTGTCCGTGACGAAAACGAGGCGGACGGACAGGTACATGTCGAGGTAATTTCCCAACACATGGGCAATCACACTCCTCTCGCTTGTCATAGGGTGTTAGTAGGGCTTCCCCGACGCAGATGTCGGACTCAGAATTGACAACGGTGAGCTGTGCGCGGTCAGCGCGCCAGGCGAGTTCCTCGC
>JAGKRU010000047.1:0-90820 GCA_022884055.1 Russula griseocarnosa
CGGCTTCTTCTGCTCGCCGTTGGACTGATGTCTTTCCAAGTTCAACCTGGGCTTCTCCAGGGAAAGGGGTGTAATCGTATGTGTGGATGCTTGGTAATGGGATCCCTAGTACTGCTGGTCCCTGCTTCTTTGGCTGTATGCTATACCAGACCCCGTTATAGATTGCTACTGGTGTTGCCCCTCGTCTGGTGGGGATAAGGTCGTCGTTATCACAATAGACCTGGAACGCGTAGCTTGTCGCGTTATGCTCGTGTTCTGGTAGTATCACTGCTACCCTTCGGTTTGGGGTTGTCTCGCGGACTTGTTCCTCGCTGAGATAGATCTGCGCTGGCACCTTTGCTGCGCCTTGGCTGCTACTGCTGCTAGCCGTCTTGAGTAAGATAAGTTGAGTCTAATGTCACTGCCGGTACGTTGGGGCAACAAGACTCTAAGGCAAACAAGAGATAAGCTAAGTCCTCTGCGACTTAGATGCCTTTGAGTAGGAGGTACGTCCACTCTAGTCCAACTAGAGGCCCTCTCCTTTGAGATAGATGGTAGAACAACTGTGGAATTGAGACAGGAGACTCAACTTGCTGCTACAGGGCAGTCGAAGTGCTCCCTATATACTGTACAAAGGGGGTCCCCAATACTACTAGTACCTGTACTAGTATCGAGTCATCATAACACATGGTAAACGCAACATAACAACGAGGCGTCAATCCTAAGATCCCTCTCCTAGGGTAGTAAGCGTACAGTGGCTGGTTCCAGAACTTACGTCGGTCCACGAGGTGGTCAGGCCACCAGTCGTCTCGACTGCTGGGGTACAAACCTAATCATAACACGTACAACGCCCTTCTCCATGCGCGACTTCTGGGGTAAGGAACTGACAGAACTGGTAATCCGGACGAACTGTATCACTGAGTCACACCTCAGAACACGTAAGTTCAAAAAAACTCGGCAAGCGCATCTTTAACTTCAACCTGTCACCCCTCACTACCACTGCCGAACACTTCTTTCCCCGTACGCCGCAAAAATGTCTGCCCTCCTTCAAATTGCATCCAGAGTTGAGGCTGCCGCAAGAGCCTACATCTCTGTTTGGGACTTCACAGATACACAGAGGTGGAGGGAAATGTTTGCCGGGGAGATGGTAAGTGCTCATTTACACGGCGTTTTGACCACTCTGCATTTGAAATAGAAAAGCATTTCTCACGAAGCCCGCCAAATTCTGAGCGGAAATGACAGTGCCCAGTTTCCCCTTCACCCCACTTTGGTAGCACTCTCGATCGTGCTAGAGCGAGATGAGGATCTGGGTAGGATCACTAGGTCCCATCCAGACCGGCAGGAACACGAATTCTACGACGCCAGCGCCGAGTTCCCCGCCGATATATCGGATCTACTGCCCCAAGAGCAGATCGCTGGTGGGAGGACCTAGGTAAGCCACAAATGTTAAGATTCCCCCACCGCTCTGCTCACAATCTTTAAACCCAAAGCCGAAGCTGCTCGCAAAGAGCACGCTGCCGACTTCCCCACCCCCCAGGCTCCTCCTGCGCAGCGCAAGGTCAGGCTGCTTATCTCAAGACCGCCGGTCGAACCCGAGGAGGAGGGCGAGCCTTCGTCGATGATAATAGATGAGGAGCACGGAGTAAGTTCTACTACTTCTGGTTTAATTCTAACCTATTTCTGAACTTTTAATGCATCCTCAGAACCGTGGGAGGCCAAAGGCCACCAAGGCAGCTGCCGCTACGAGAAAGCGGAAGGGCTCGTCTGCGGCACCACTTGGGACTGCGAAGCGCCATGCCTCTTCGAGGCAAGACCCTAAACCTGCTGAGCAAGCCAATCAGATGTCGGGTGTAGAACCAATCCAGGTAAATCACCGCCCTCTCAATTGCTTTGAAGCTGACGGGCGATTGCAGTGCGATAGGTGCCACAAGGCAGGACAAGAGTGCGTTGTCTTACCAAATGCCCCGTGCATGTGGTGCAAGACCAAGAAGCTGGGGTGCAGCTTGATGATCCCGAACGCCGCGACAGGAAAGACAGATCGCCGCTGGCTGCCGGAATCCGATTTCCAGGTGTACCGCGACAAGCATGCAAAGGAGCGAGCAGCCGTAAGGGGAAAGAAACAGGCCTCCAATTCCCCTGACGAAAGTGAATCAGAAGGCTCAGGGCTTTCTCCATCCCCCCTGGCAGCCCTTTCTGGCCTTGGAAGCTTGGCCTTGGATAGCGGCGGGTCTTCTGCTGCCAACACCCCTGCTGAAAGCCTAGCCACCCTGCCCAAGCCACCTTTGCCCGAGCAACCTCCTCCCTCAGACCCCAAGACTCACGGCGCCTCTAATACTCCAGCAGGTAAGTCGGCTTCCAAACCCCTGAAGTAGTTCCCACTCCGCATTCGACAGGCATCACCGAGGTGCCAAGCACCTCACAACAGCTCCAGCCTGCACATCGGCAGGCGTCACGTTCTCGCACCGGCACATCGTCGGTGAGCGATGATGGGGGTATTGCCACCAGGATTTCTAGGCTGGAGGAAAGGATGCACTTGGTAGAACAATATCTGGAAGGTCTTGAGGGCAGGTTAAAGGTGTTCGACTAGAAAGCATAGTTTTTGTCACGTAGTGCCACCATTAGCTCTCAAATTATTCACACAAATTGAGCAATTTGAAACAAGTCAGGCATTATAAAGCACAGTTGTAATTGATAAAAAGACGGCATCGAGCATGCGAGACTAAGCGCCAATATTTACCCGCAGTCCAATCAAAAAGTGGGAAATTAAACCAGGCGCTTCATCATCCTAGCCCTTTGTATGGGTTCTAGCGGCGTGATCGGCTTCTAGGTGCCATGCGGGCGTCACTGTCTAGAGCATTCACCTCCTGTAGAAAAATGGCTCGGCAATGGCTTACCTCTCTTCGGCAGCCTTCGCTGTCGGACGCCGATCCCGATTTGACCGTCGCATGTCGAGACCTTCGCTGTCTACTTGGCGGTCAGCTTTCCGGCGCTTGCTTGACGGGGAGTCGGCAGCAGCACCCCCGTGTCTTCTGCTCCTGCGACGCCGACCTTGCATTTCCGGGCTAGCATTCCTCGAGGCTGGCAGCGACGGCTGGCGGCCTGGGGTCAGGCTAGGCGAAGCTGCCGGTGGCTGTGAGCCTTCATCGGCAGTGCTAGGTCGGCCTGGTGGTGGCTGTTGATCTTCATCGGCAGCACTATGTGAGCCCAGAGGTGGCTGCTGGTCACCACACGCAGCGCTAAGTCCGCTTGCATTGTCATTAGGTGGGGGCCCCTGCCCAGCAGAACTAGACCTGCCTCACCGATCCTTGGCAGATGCTCTGTCAGCTCGGCCTGCTTGAGAGCCATCGGCGAGAGGGTGGTCGAGATCACGGAGCCGAATGCGTGTGCGAGGTAAAGGCTAAAAGATCAGAGAGGTTAGCGCCTGCTACTGCCATGACCCAAGGGCCAGCTTACAGTGCGGGACACTCAAACTCGACAAATTTTACAAAAAAATATTTTGTGTTTATTTTTGTTAGAAAAGCCCAGAAAAGAGGTTTTCGAAAAAGTAAACCTCAAAAAAATTGTCCAAACTTGATTTTAGCACCCACAGCCTGGAAACTTTGCCAATCGACGCCTTTCGATTAACTGATTCCGATCCCGGTCTTCGATAGGCCCGAAAAAATCTGTGAGAGGCGCGAGAAACCACGTGATAAAGGGGAAGTGAGTCACCACGTGATGGTGAAATGAGGCATGCACGCGTAGAAATCACCGTATCTTAGAAATACACCCCATTACAGATTGAACTAATACATAACAATGAAGAAACGTGGTGCCAGCATGACATCAAACCCAAGAACAGTGTGCATTGTGTCGAACTGTCTGCTCTCACCCCACACCACCCTGCATGAAAATGATAAAGGCAAAGTTCAAAGTCATCCTTGAGGCCGCCAAAATGAAAAGACAAATGCCCAGTTGAACAGGCTCAGGCTCCATGTCCGGCCCAGTCCGGGACCTCGCGATTGGTCTTTAAGTGGCGCTGATACTGATGACGATACCGGTGCATTCGATTCCTCACTCGGGCTTGAAGCCATTGACCTTGGACAATTTTGGATCGGATGCCGATATTGAGATGGAGGGCGATCTTCCCTATGGGGGCCAGTACGGAAACAAAAATCACATAGAAGGGTTGGTCAGCGGGCAATGATCTCTATTGGGGCAGTTCTAACTACAAATTAACCCCAAAAGGGGCATGTAAAAAAGAAAATTTCGGCCCAAAAAATTGTCCAAACTCAAATTGCATGGGAATTTCTCAGAAAGTGCATTTTTGGACGTTTTCAGCCTCTCTGAGTTCAAATCCGAAGCCCGTTTCCCCTAAAAAAATCTAGTTCCCATACTAGCAACTTTGTCGAGTTTGCATGTCCTGCACTGTACTCTGCTTGGATTATCGACTCCGTGCCCCCCTACCTGCCTACCATCATTACCCTGCTGACTATTTTCTGCTTCATTGCCCGACCCCATATTCGGGCCTGCATCTGTGTCGTTTTCTTCCGGGGTACCATTATTTTGCCGAGTAGCCTTGACCGCCTTCTTGAAGTGGAGTGGAACCTCACCATCAGCCTGCCTCTGCGTCCAGTGATCGATTATGGCATTGGCTTCGTCCTGCCGAAGGTGATAGTACTGCTTGAGAGCTACCTGCTTAGGCAAATACTTTGGTTCGATGTAATCGTCTCGTGCCCTTTCCAGCTCTGTCCAGGGGACTCTTCCCTTTCCTGTGCCAGTAGACATCTCTAAAATTGGCTAAGTGATTGGCAGCAAGAGTCGGCAGCCCATGAACCGTATACATCAGCTACAAACTTGCCTATGAGCCGTTTCTTGTAGACCAGCTCATGGCGGTGTATGTCTTTACGACTCGGCAGTATCGGATAGCCTTCCTTGTTCCTCTTTAATTTAATTTCTTTTTTTTTGGATTTTCTTGCAAGCTCAGGCTCATCATCGCTGCTGTCGGCCAGCGAGGTCCCTAAAATGGTGCATTAGTTCATTTTCCTTGAGGCGGAATAAGCTCTCACCAAAGGACTCGGCACCCCACTTTGAGAAATCATTTATCATTTCGTACTTGCTCCAGTCGTTATGACGGTCCTTGAAAGATGTTCTGCCGTTTTCATCATTGTAATCGAAGCTATCAAAGATTGTGAAAAACGTGCATAAATAGAGCTGAACACCCACAGCGTCATTGAAGGATCTCCCTCGCTATTGATGAATGCTCCGAGGACGACAACACGCATTCCAAACTGTTTATACACTGAGGATGTAAACTCTTTGACCGCTCTGGGCCCACGGTCGAGCATCATACTAATTTGAAAATAATCAGCCAGCCTTGATCTGCTGGAATAATTGCCACGCAATGCACATACTGCTGCTGTATGGTCGGGGGCAGTTTCTTCTCCGACCATTCCTTTGCCATCGCCTTGTACAGTCGACGCTGATTTTCTGTGAACTTCCCCTCAACCTGAACGCGAGCTCTATTGTAGCTGGAGAGGTAGTGTGGCAGTGACTGCACCTTTTTCTTCAGCTCGACTGCCAGCTTGTGAATCTCTTCTCGGTTCATGGCGGTATAAACCTCACGGTACGTCCATTTCTTGGTATCGAATGCAGATTTTGTAGATCCGCGTTTAATTTTCCCATACAGATACTCGCGAACAAGCTAGAATTATTTGAGAAGAGCCCGATTTCACTGAAAAGTTCACATACAGCTATGACTGTGTCCCGATCATACTCTATGTCTTCCGTCCATGTGCTTTTTATATCGTTGGCAGCATCTTCAACAACTCCCTCCCGGATGTTCGGGTTGGAATGTCGGAATTTGGGGACAAGTCTTTTCAACGCGCTGATATGCTCGGCCGTCAGCACAATGTTTTGGCTAGATACGAATTGCACTTTTAATCGCAGTGCTCAATGAGTAAATAGTGTGGACACCTTTCCGAGTCTGAGTTGTTATCCGCCCCGCTTCGGGAGTTGTGAGCAGATTTCTTCGCCACCTGTTTGATTTTTCCATACAGGTACTGGCGAATAAGCTAGAAACATCTGAGAGCAGCCCAATGTAGCAGATAGTGCACGTACAGTATTCAAGGTGACCTTATCAAATTCGACGTCTTGGGGCCGCCTATCAACGAAGCTCCTGTAAAAGCCTCTTGCAATTCTCTCCCGAGCCTCATAGTTGGCAGCTCTGAACTCGTCGACCCGCCCATCCATTGCACTGATTTGCTCGTCTGTCAATGTCACTTCCAGACTAGATATGCTTGCATTTTAATCCATGGTGTTTAATAAACGACTAGCATACGCACTCATCTTCATACATGTCTAGATCATCAGTGAGAATAGATTCACAGTCTGAAGAAAGATCAGGGCTGGCTAATTCCCAATCCGAGTCGGGTTCAAAATCAGAAGTGTTGTCCCTTGGCCACAGATCCCCTGCAACGCTGCCCAGTTCCTTGATTTTCATCATCCTGCCTTGCGTGGTCGTCTTTCTTATTTAGTTGCTGCCGGAGAGGTCAGAAAAAAAAATTTAGGCTGCGAGTGTTGAAGGAGGGCTAACGCAATGAGAGCTGGGGGACTCGTCGATATATCTGCCGACTAGCCTATGCTTGTTGGTTGCGGCGTAGGTTTGTTGATCGGTAGCGTTGGTTTGTTTATCAGCAGCTAAGCGACCAGAGCGCTTGTGTATTTTGGTGCCTTCTTTCATCTCCACCGATCCCCTTGACAATCAGAGAATGCAGGCTACCGGTATATCTCAAACCCCGGTGCTGACTCCTTTGAGCCTTTCATATCTCTGCACAAAATATCTTAGAACC
This sequence comes from Russula griseocarnosa, assembly GCA_022884055.1. Lineage (NCBI taxonomy): Eukaryota > Fungi > Basidiomycota > Agaricomycetes > Russulales > Russulaceae > Russula > Russula griseocarnosa. The sequence continues at coordinate 6,807 of JAGKRU010000047.1, forward strand.
AAATTCCGAAATAAGCTAAATGCACGCTTGCCCGGTGCCTCTATGACGGCACTGGACCACCGGCATCCCCTCATGCTTCCGGTAGCTCTAGCATCAGAGCTGGACATAATTGCAGCTACCCTTTTGGATGCCTTTTTCAACCGCAGTCAGTAGAATATAACATATGCCTTAACCTGCTGATCACCTATCTGTAGAGGTAGTAGAATGGGATATTACACACTATGCGGACAAGCTGCCAAAAAAACCTTCAAAGTCAGGAACCAAGGCGTCGGATAAAAGGGAAGAAATGCTAAGACGGCGTTATCCCCCACTAAATGGCGTTACGGCCTCAATGCCATGCATTATTGTTGACATGCAGGGTATTATATTGGCCTGGTACCTTCCAGGAATCTTGACAGAATCTAGACAGGCAGGTTTATATTCATTTACCCTATCATGTCGTAGTAGAAAAGCTGACACATTTTAGAACGCGATGCTGGCGGCGCGTGAAAAGCTACGCCCGTTGATGGGAAAATTTAGAAACAGCAGCTCTTGGCGCGAAGAACTGAAGTATTTTCATTCAGGGGGAGACGGCCCCTGTGGTTCGGTAAACTTATCACCGGTGTGGTTTCAACAAGGCCATGATGTGAGCGCTTCAGCTTATAGAATTTATTTTTCGGCAGCTCATTCTGTAACCAGGCAATGTTGCAGCAGCACCCACAGGTTTCTGCAAGCCTGAGTTCGCCTGCTGCATTGAACTGGCTAAATGCCATTTCCGAATCCAATGCAATTATGAGCGCAATCCTAGCAGTAATTCACCCCAACCTTTATGATGCAGGCAGGAAGACTGCTGAGCGCCTGAGAGATACCCCTGGGATAGGCCCTCCAGATGTCCTTAGCCGATGGGCATCCGTCTTCAACGGCGTTGCCATTATTTCTAACCGCTCCACTCCACCACACTGGGACGGAAGCTCAAGGAGCCATTGGTACGAGATATTGGTCACATTAGGAAGCTACCGAAACTGTAATTTGGAACTGCCGGGCGTTGGGATCTCTCTGGAGTATGGCCCTGGCACAGTGGTGGGCATATCAGGAAGTGTGCTAGAGCATGCAGTGCCTGACTTTAAGGGAGATAGAGTATGCTATGCATACTTTATGAGGAATAATGTGCATGAATGGGCTAACATTCCGGCGAGCGATTGGATGCATACCAGATATTACGAGTAGCATAGAATGCGACGTGAGCGAGATGCATATTTTTTGACGCAATATCTTTGGGGTGCTCTCTGCAGTATGGCTCAGGCGCCATGGCAAAATATTAGGAAAAGCGCTGAAGTATGAAGCACCTGGTCTAGCATGTTATATATGCTTTATGAGAGACAGTATGCATGAAGGTGTGAATTTATCAGCGAGCTATTGGATGTATGCCAAAGTAGCATAGAATGTGATGTGGGCCAGGTATGAAACCTTTCGGCGCGTGCATCTCCGAACGAAGTAAGACGTTGCTTTGTAGACATTAAGGATCCTGCATATACATCCTCCCTCCTCTAAGCTGCCGAACTAGTCTAAAACATTTGGGCATTAATAATGGTAGAGGCTCTGCCTTTTCCTCACTGCCAAGCGCATAGAATCTCATCATATAGCAATAACATCCTGTTTTTTGAGAATTCACCCGATAGACTTTCTTTAGAGCAGTGGCCGAATCCAAACTCCAATTAGCTAGCAAAAGATAGTAATGTAATGGGGCACTTCCGATATAAATGACGTATGTCTTTGGCAGCTAATCTAGCAGTGCGATGTTTTGGAAGTGCAACACCCTCTTGTTTTTCAACAGCTCAATAAAAGTCTCTGGGCCAATTGTACGAAGCAATTTACACTCGGTTAAATTACATTGTCTGCCATGTTAATAGGGCATACTTATGCTGTACTTCTAGGCATTATACGCCAAGCTTTCCGAGCTGGTTGAGCTCTGCAATGCGAGTTATGGTGTTTTTTTGTCTAGAGACGCTATGTCTATTTTATCACTGATTATCTTTCCGAGATTTAGTGGCCTAAAGGCTGCAAATCTGGAAGCTGCCGGTGAAGCGGGTTGGCGATGGCCCTGAATTAATGGCAGACCTTGCTGCTGAGTTCGCCGCAAGGAGGCACTTCACCTTTGAAAACATTGACAAGCACTTTTCCGCCTCGCCAATGAGTATGAAAAAAATATCGTATTACCAGAGGTAGGTGATTGTTATAGCATTGATACTTAGGCATCCAGTTTCTCAACCTTATAACTAAGCTAGAAACCGAGAAAAGCTTCAAAGTTACCAGCGAGAATATGCTCGGCAGAAGCGAGCTCCAGGGAATCGGAAGGTCAGCAAAGCGGAGCGGCAGCTGCTGGAGGAACAGCATGCGAAAAAGCTGTTGCTCATAAAAATGAAAAACCCATCGCAAACCCCAAGCGCTGTCATTTCGCAGTACGTTCTCCCCTCTCTGGCCACTGTAGTTTTCACACAGACATCAAGGGCTTACGCATTTACGCTTATTGTGCGTTCACGAGTTGTGGATCCCCGACGCACTGCTAGCATGATTAAGAAGGAAGAAGAGGCTCGAGAGCACTTCAAGGAGTTGAAAGACACGATATCGATGTTTCTGCGTTCGTGGAAAAAGGACTTCAAGTATCACATAGACGAATTTATTAGAGAGCGTCTCGTTGAGAGAGAATTTGTTACTGCGGCGGTACCATGCGAAGACGAAGATGAAGAGGAGCACAACCGCAACTACCTCCATGGGCTACGACGTTTGGTGGCTGGTGCCGCCCAAGAATGGGAACTGGTACAGCAACCTAAGCACGCTGCTATATGCGCGAAGCTTGACGGCGCACTTGTATGGCAGGGTAGAGGGTATGTGAGCCAAATTCTGCATGCCATTTACTTGCTCCAACTGCATTGTCTTTACAGAGTTAATTTGAGAAAGTTTCGTCAACTTTATGGCTGGTAATGCCAAAGTCCTTTACGAGTTCATACTTCTGCCCCTTGCTGTCTTTCTTAGCATAAATATATAACCCTAAAATGCGTTGGTTTGTAAAAGCTATGCTATGAGTTGTACACCAGGTGCTGCCAGCCCTGGTGTATCAAGTTGCTGACAGCATCTTGTACCACATAAGGCACTGCCCGTCCTAGCCAGTCAATTTATTCGGCACAACACCTACTCCTCCGTCGGTCTCTCAAACCCCCCGAAACATCACGTCTCATCACAACGAAGTACAGCCCATCACATTTTTCTATGCCGCGGAACCGTGGAATCGTGAAGGCAGTGAATCAGCACAAGAAAAAATCAAGAGCCAAAGTCATAGAATGGGAGGCTCGGGAGTACTCTCGGGGAATCAGAGATATCCCGGTAGAAGTAAGCGATATGGCAGGTCAACGAAAGTCACGGAATAAGGCCAGCAGACAGCCAAGAACAGAGAGCAATGATTTGTCGCAGGGTGAAACTACTCCCCAGTCTATGGACGTTGACGAGACATTCTGGGCCCGGGTAGAAGACTCGGAACCAGTCGTGCAGGCCAGTAAAAAAAGAGTAAGGCAGCCCGCATGCTCTTCCTCAACGAACCTCACATATCTCCCATATCTAGCACACCTACATTGAAGAATTTATCCCCAAGATTGACCCTTACTTACGCTGCCTCCTTGATTCTGAGGGTGTTCTGGCGACGACTACATGCCAGAGCTGCAAGTCTGCTCCATTCGAGTGGAGATGCTCCGACTGCTTTCCTGCGCTTATTCTCTGCAAGGAGTGCTGCTGGAAGTCACACCAGCTGCTTCCTTTTCACAGAGTTCAAAAATGGGAAGAAAAATACTTCATGCCATCGTGGTTGCGGGAGGTTGGAGTGTGCCTACAATTTGGACACTCTGGGGATCCATGCCCGAATAAAACGGTGAGTAATGAAACATTTCATGCTCCAAATCCCATTCTTAACGCAGTTTCAGATGGGTTTTTACTATGAGGAAGAATCCGAGGGCAGCAGCGACGATATTCCAGTGGATGAATGCCCGGCGCCTGTAGACCAGGGTGCATTTCAATTTGGCTTCGGCAGCTCAAAACCTGGGCAAAATGACAAATATGGTGACCCAATAATTACCATCATCGATAGATCGGGCGTCCATGAGATTGGCGTCAGGTGGTGTTGCTGCCCCAATGCCCCGGAGCACGACATGCAGTTGATGGCAGCTGGACTCTTTCCAGCCACCTTTCGAGACCCAAAGACTGCATTTACATTTCGGGTGCTAGAAGAGTTCCACCTAGACAATCTTGAGTGTAAGACAACCCCAAACCAATTTTTTAGCTGCCTAAGGAGGCTGAGCAGTGACGAATTTCCAAATGCTGTGCCGGTAGGTCAGGTTAAAATGTCTGCCGATAGTAAATTGACCTGCAGATATAGGACCGATATTGGCAGCTGCTAAGGGTCAGCAGATTTTGGAGAGCTCTTATTTCTCGAAAGCGGTTCAGTTTTGGGTATGGTGAAAATGAAGATCCGAAGGCTGGTTCAATGGCCATATTTTGTGCTTTGTGTGCACAGCCTGAAATCAACCTCCCTGAAGATTGGAGAGAGTACGAGAACAGGTACGTCTATAGATATTGCTGCCTGGAAGCTGCCGACATTATGTATCAGCAAAAACCTTTTTATGCGAGGCTTTATGATGGATGGCAACTTCCAGGCGGAGCATATGAGGATGAGGAATCCTGAAAATGACGTTCCGCTTTCTGATGGAGCTGGATTTATGGTCAGCAAAAAACCGTACGAGTTACATCTGAAGTCGGCAGTTGAGAGGCGGCAGGTCAGCTCTATATCTCATGTTTCGACAGGTATTTTCTCATGCTCTGTCAGAGATCAACGTGCCATGATCACCGCGCTGTAAATGACGTAAACAAGCATAGCGGTCATCTTGAATCAACCGGAATTGGAGCTACGGCATGCATACATGGGGCCTTTGTGCCAGATTCCGTAGTCGATTTTCAAAAGGGTGAAGCGTAAGTTTCCATATCTATCAGCATGCCTAGTGAAATTGAGGCCCCGAAAGTCAGAGGAATATGGATTATTCGATATTCAAAGCCCTGAACTTTAACATGGATGGCATAAAGGCGGCCCTCATTTGCTATGATGTCATGTGTCAATGGAGCATTCATATGAAGGACAGGGTGGCCGGCAGCACGCATCTCAAGATTCCTGATGGCCTGGAGCTCAGATTGGGCATCGGTCTTTTCCATATCCATGGGCACAAGGATGCCTGCCTCGCTAGGTATTCGCCTAGCTTTATTGAGGGTGGCCGGCAAATAGATGGTGAGACAATTGAAACGCTTTGGGCTCCGCTGAATGAAATCTCCAGGAGCACAAGGGGAATGTCGACATCGCATCGCAGGGAGGTCATGGACGACCACATGAACGACTCAAATTGGAAAAAGCTCGTTGATTTGGGTAGGCACCCTCTCACAGGTACTGCATCAGAGCTCACAAGGATCATGTAGTCAATGCTGTATCTAAACGCTACCGCAGGGCAGTTTCTGGGGCAACTCTCAGCTCGGTAGCATTTGATAACATAGATGGATCGGCAAGCGCAGATTCTACCAGGGTTTGGGCCGCAGAAGAGGAGCGTGCAAAAAGAGAGCGCGTAGAAAATGTCCAAGTCATGGACATTTATGATATCAAGATGGACTCGGATAGGCGTGAGTTTGATTATTCTGCCATAGTATTGCTTGACAATTGGCTTCAGATCCTTCTCGAGCAGAAATACTTCTTGAATTGACAGAAAAGGAGATAGGCGCACCGGGACATAAGGGGCATGCTGCATGGCTCGGCAGCGGAACGAAAATTCAAGAGATGCAGTACGGCTTCGGCAGTTTCCTTAGCAAAACTTATGATTTTGACACGAAGAAAATACACAGGTTATCGCTTCAAGCATTGGTCAGGAAGATCGGACCCCAGCCAACACCAGATCAAAAAGGGATATTGCCCTGAGGCGCTCACGGCTCCAAGATAAAGTCGATGCATTCCAGCAGCAGGCAGGAAGCATGCTCAGTTCTGTCTCCAACGATACTGACGACTCCTGGGGCGATGACTATATAAGAGAAATATACACCGGTGCCGAATTTGATGGCGTTGGTGAAGAAGATGATGATGGGTACAATTTGGCTGCCAAAGAACACTATCAACCGCAATCACCAATAAACAGCCCTCCCAATGGACGCATAAATGCAGAGCATATCTCACTGCATCTTCTGTCATATTTAGGACGCAGCTGGTGTGATAGAAATGGCGCCGAAGACCTGGTGAAATTGGAATTGCGCGTACGGGAGGGCCAGCTCAATGACTCTTTGCATCACATTTGCATTGCCCTGGGCCACAAATCCTACCTCTTCAGAAACAACGTGCGCCCAGCGCATACACAGAGACTAAAGACACGTGCCTAGGGAGAGGTGCATGCGGTCGAGTCAACGGTTCAGCATCACGCTTGGGTGTATAATTGCGCGCGGCAGTCAATGATAGATCTTGGTGCCGACACCTCTCTCCTTGACCGGTACAAGGTTCTGGAGCGCCGAGATTTGAAAATAGACACGGCCGTAATTGCACCTGATGTCCGTGGGCAGCGGAATAAATCATTACCTTGGTTTTGGTCTATGGACGTCCAGAGAGATGCTGATGTTGGAGAGTGGATGAATGACTGTAGGCACATTTTATTTCATGTTCGCTCTGATGGATGGATGCTCAACAAATATATTTACATACAGTTTATCGAGTGCACTGGCTGAGGGCTAAAGCTCAAAAGGCATGGTGGATCGAAGAGCTCCAGTGTCTCCAAGTTGAGATGGGATCTGCTGTCAGATTTTTTCAACACCAGGAGCAATTTTGGCAAAAGAAGAAAGAGCTCATTGAGCCCCGAACACATCCAGGGCACGCCGCATGGGCGGCAAGACAAAGTGCCATGTGGTATTCAATGGCTATGCAGGCAGATTTCCAGTTTAATGATTTGCTTAAGACGCACCCGCCTCCCGATTTTGCTAAGGTCGTACGACCTCATTCCATTAGACTTCCATCCCCTTCTTAGATCCCCTTATTTGCCCCCGATATTTGTGTGAAACGTTGGCCAACTACACTATCATTGGAGCACCTGTCCTCACGTGACCATGTTGATTTTCTTCTCTCTTTCGTATCTCGCGCCCTTATGCTCTTGCTGCCCTTTCCATCACATTTTCCCATATAAGCACACATGGGCCAATGAAAGCCGCGCAGGTTCAATGCCGATAGGCTAGCAACAGCTGCCGAGCGGCCCATTTGTAGACCATAGCACACCATGTCTTCTAGTCATCCTTCCTCATTACCTAAAAATAATAGCAGGTGCCAATAGCGCATGTGTCCACCAAGGGTAGCGACACAAATGCTAAGAACATAGATCCACACTGAAAGTAAATCCACAATCCACAGCGCATGTGTCCACCAAGGGCGGTGTTACAAATTTTAAGGGCGTGGGATCCACACTCAGGCTGGAGGTAAATAAAAACCCCATTTCTTCTCGTTCACCATCCAATCCTCCAGCCATTTCCCATTCCACTCTACAAAATGGTCGACTTCTGCCTTTCCGACCATCTCAGCACCATCGATACTGACCATCTCAGCGCCGTCGATGCCAACGCAGGCACATGTGCTGCAATTGAAGCAGACCATTGTAACAAGGCTGGCTTAGAGACCAGCTGGAGCCTCTGGAGAAAATCAATTCTCCGTCAAGCAGTGGAAAAAGGTGCCAGCAAGCTGCCGGAGGATCTTCGACCTTCTCCCCTGTAAGAGGTGCCCTAACGAAGAAGCTCTTATCAATACTAATGGTTACTTCTTACTTCACAGTTCAAGTTGCCTAAGATTGTCGCGATGTGGACCGATGAGAATGGGGTGTCGCGACCTGCGATGGACACGACGCCACCTGCTCCGTGGTGGGTGGAAGAGGTGAGGCGAGTGGGATGGGACCCCTTGAGATGGGTGATGCAGGAGACTGAGTGAAACAAGTATAGGAGTGCTGCTCGCCATATAGGGGCTCTCGTTTGCGCACAACTATAGTAGTTAGATGTCAAAGAACTCCAAAGCGTCGCAATTTTAGATTATATCTCCAATTCCAACAATCTGTTCCATTCTGAGCTATCGACTTAGCGCCATGCAGGCAGCAGGAAGGCTGCCGAGAAAAATGCTCACCTACGCCCACCCCTTGCCAATGAGCTAGAGCTGGCCAACTTTGGGCTGTAGGCTTGATAGAAGAAAGGGCTGCAAAGTGACCATCTCACTTAGACCCTTTTGTACATATACAGTGGGCTCAAAAACTGTTGCAATGTTTGGCCATTTTTGACTGGGTGCGATATAGCGCTTAACAGAGTGGGAATTGCACTTAGAGTTGGCAGGGTAGAGTAAAGTACTTAATCTTGGCTTTTAAATGGTGTTTTGATCATATGATTTGAATGAGCAGTTGTAGAGATATAACCATTTTAATCTAGGGTTATCATTGCAACGGTTTTAGAGCTGTTGTAAATATCCAACTGTTTAAAGTGTGCAATGTAGCGCTTGATGGACGGAGAATCATGCTTAGTGTAAATACAATTAAGTATAGTATTAGATCGTGGCTTTCTAACGGTGTATTAATCATATTATTTGACCAAATGGTTGTAGAGATATGCCCAGTTTAATTTGGTGTATCCATTGCAACAGTTTTGTCACAGTTTTGGAGTATTTGCAATGTAGTGCTGGACTGAGTGAGAATGGTGCTTAGTGCAAATAGGGTCGAGTAAAGTATTTAATCCTGGCTTTCTAATGGTCTTTTAACCATATCATTTGATTCAACAGTTGTAGAGATATGTCTAGTTTAATTTAGGGTATCCTTGTAATGATTCTTAGCCATTGTAAATATGCAATATTTAGAGTGTATCAGTACTTTATTAAGTCCTACTTTGCTTTAAGCACTGCCCTAACCCTTTTGAACATGCCTTTTACTAATTTTTGATACTTCTCAACTGCTAGCTTCTCCCAGTTTGGCTTAATTCTTTCTATAACTTATAAATCCCATTAAAAGGGCTTTTATGCCCTGTAAGGCCTTCTTTCAAGAAAACCTTAGAAGATTAAGTGCTTTACTTGGCCTCGTTTATGCTAAGCACCATTTTCAATACATTAAGCACTACATTACAAGCACTTTAAAGCTGTTAAAAAGGCTATTATAATGGATACCCTAAATTAAACTGGGCATATCTCTATAACCATTAGGTTAAATGATGTGATTTCAAGGCTGTTAGAAAGCCAAGATTAAATACTTTACATTACATAAGCACCACTCTCACACCAGTAAGCATTTAATCATGTATTTACATATTTACAACAGCTTAAAAACCATTATAATGAATGCTCTAGATTAAACTAAGCATATCTCTACAACCATTAGGTCAAATGATATGGTTAAAAGACTATTGAAAAGCTAAGATTAAGGACTTTTATTTATCTTATGTATACTAAGCATTAGTCTCAATGGTTGTAAAAATATGCTTAATTTAATCTAGGGCATTCATTGTAATGGTTTTTAAGCTGTTGTAAATATGTAAATACATGATTTAATGCTTACTGGTGTGAGAGTGGTGCTTATGTAATGTAAAGTATTTAATCTTGGCTTTCTAACAGCCTTGAAATCACATCATTTAACCTAATGGTTATAGAGATATGCCCAGTTTAATTTAGGGTATCCATTATAATAGCCTTTTTAACAGCTTTAAAGTGCTTGTAATGTAGTGCTTAATGTATTGAAAATGGTGCTTAGCATAAACGAGGCCAAGTAAAGCACTTAATCTTCTAAGGTTTTCTTGAAAGAAGGCCTTACAGGGCATAAAAGCCCTTTTAATGGGATTTATAAGTTATGGAAAGAATTAAGCCAAACTGGGAGAAGCTAGCAGTTGAGAAGTATCAAAAATTAGTAAAAGGCATGTTCAAAAGGGTTAGGGCAGTGCTTAAAGCAAAGTAGGACTTAATAAAGTACTGATACACTCTAAATATTGCATATTTACAATGGCTAAGAATCATTACAAGGATACCCTAAATTAAACTAGACATATCTCTACAACTGTTGAATCAAATGATATGGTTAAAAGACCATTAGAAAGCCAGGATTAAATACTTTACTCGACCCTATTTGCACTAAGCACCATTCTCACTCAGTCCAGCACTACATTGCAAATACTCCAAAACTGTGACAAAACTGTTGCAATGGATACACCAAATTAAACTGGGCATATCTCTACAACCATTTGGTCAAATAATATGATTAATACACCGTTAGAAAGCCACGATCTAATACTATACTTAATTGTATTTACACTAAGCATGATTCTCCGTCCATCAAGCGCTACATTGCACACTTTAAACAGTTGGATATTTACAACAGCTCTAAAACCGTTGCAATGATAACCCTAGATTAAAATGGTTATATCTCTACAACTGCTCATTCAAATCATATGATCAAAACACCATTTAAAAGCCAAGATTAAGTACTTTACTCTACCCTGCCAACTCTAAGTGCAATTCCCACTCTGTTAAGCGCTATATCGCACCCAGTCAAAAATGGCCAAACATTGCAACAGTTTTTGAGCCCACTGTATAATTGGCCCTCTAGCTGCATGCGTGGGCACTCGTATCGACCCAGAGCGTGTATATTCTCTGCCCTCCGAAAGGTTCGTATTTCGCATTAGCTAAACTCTACGGCATAGCTTCAAACTCTTCCCCTTGGTAGCTCAAATCTAGCGTTCCCCGGTGCCCATGAAGGTTTACAATTTGCTGCCGAAAGGTCTCAAGAATCCTCTGATGCGTATTGCATATGGATTGCAGGTTCTTGACGGTATTCTCGAGTATATCACATCTGCTTTTGAGAGCCTGAACCTCACTTTTGAGGCCTTCTACTTGGGTTATATCATCGCATGTGCCTTCGCAAGCAGCGCTGTCATTAACAAACTGAGCAGACATGCGCGACTCCGGCGACTCCAGATCTCTATCTTCCTGGGAGGGATTGTCAGACTTTCCTTCTCGAGTGAAGGAAAGGCATCCCGTGAACCTGCCTTCTGAATCTGTTTTCCCTTGGCTTTGCGGATTACTCCGGCTACCTTGGGACCACGGGTATTTGGGAGATTGCCTTGAACACCCCCCAAAGAAGCACGCCGGCATTTCTTCCCTCTATTGAGCGTGCTCTGGGATGCACTGCCCGTGTGTGCTAAATTGTCTTCCAGGGCATGGAGTGCTGCTGCCGAATTGCCTTGAGTAACATTGCCCTCCATCCCTGAGTCGTCTTGAGGTGCAGATTCCATGCATTCTCGGCAGCCAGCTACCGATGTGAGAATATAGCTATTTTGATTAGAGAGGAGAGACGGACCATTTTGACCTGAAATGTGTATTTCTAGTGGCGGCAATGCATTGGGAGAAGTATAAAACTTGCTTCCCAAAACCCCTTCGTCGTTCTCTGAGATGGTGCTTATGTCTGGATTTGTCTCAGACGCATTGATCGTCTCAGCGAGACTCAATAATAGCGGATGCACGCGAATGGGGAGGTTTGGATTTCTTCTACGGGCGTCGAAATAAAAGTTCATTGAATACGCCTGGATAAATCTGAGAATGGCTCATAGAAGTAGGTTATAAAAAGAAAGCGCACCAAGCAACTTTTAAATATCTTCCCCCAATCTTCTTCGCTCCTTGGATTTGTGCGGTACACTCCCAAATCCTTTTTTATTATATACGCATGGTGATGGAGAATACGTTCTTCCTTGGTCAAATCCTGAGATCTCTCAGAGTTGGAAGTCGACATAGTTAGCGAATATCGGCAGATTCAGGTTGCAGCCTGCGCTATATCGGCAGCTCCTGATATATAAGCGAAGTAGGTCCTAATTTGTCAGCAGCTGTGGCAGCTTTCTGTTCTTTGTGCCTATGATGTCATGTGAAAGGGTGTGGGCATTAGATCAGCCGACACATTTGATCAGCCGACATGCTGCCGTCTATCATGCAAGAATATCCGGAAAGAAAAAGCTACTCTGAGACAGGTAGCGATACATTTGAAGAGATGGTGCACGCATATAATTCAACTCCATTCCTATTGCCTTGATTGGATACCCATAGATGCATTCTGCCTTCAGGAGAGGTGTTGAGCTCCTCAGTGAACCGGAATCAGACCCTGTCCGAAGGCAGCAATCTGCATCCGAGCATCTGGAAGGCGTCAGTGGGGTCCCAAAAAATGTGACCAAACTGAAACCCGTCATTGACAAAATTATGGACAAGATGATTATGACCTGTATTTGACCGGTCTCAGCTAATGTAAATGCAGGATCTTCCAACGGGAATTGATCAGAAGTGGCTTGATGCGGCCAAAACACATACTCAGTGGGTGCAAAGGAAATTGTCAAAAGACGGCAAGTATTTGAAGGGACTTTTATCCGGAATAGAAGAGGTAGCTTCAGTGAAATACCAAGAGGACTTCATGGATAGAAACAGATAAAATGTAGTTTATTTCAAATGCTGCTAATCAACTTCCCATGAACTGTCTAAATTGTCCAGTTTGTTCTCATCTAAGCGTTGAGATTCATGCTCCAGGAACATTTTAAGTAGCTCAACACGTTCTTCGATATCTTTATGCTGCCGCGCAACTTCTCTAAAATTCTTTATTGTGTTGGCACGAAGCTCTGTGCCGGCGAGCCTCTGCAGCTCTGGTCGATTAGAGGGCGCTGTAAATAAAATAAGACACCTACCACCTCTAGAACGCGCAGCAACTCTGCCACCATTTCCTCACCAACGTCAAACGGTTCGCTCAGCCTCTTACCTTCTGCAAATTTCCACCATTCTGTAAAAATAAATTTTGAATCGACTGATATCTTGCATCCGGCCTGCGGCAGCTCGAGCAGGCTTTCATTGGAGGCTGCATATGTTCCTGGGTTTTTGATGTCCGAGAAACTGCGAAAAGCGATCTTGACAGGCTCAGGCAAATGAGGGGAGCCGCTGTTTGATTCGAGAAGGCCAATGATCCAAGCTGCGGAAAGCTAAGTAGACCGCCAATCAACTAGGTTCGTACGCATTTTATTGCTAAGAAAGCCTACCACTTCATTGTGTAAGCTAATGATATAATTCTTATCTTTATCGACAGGTTGGATAAGAATGGAGGCAATTCTTTGGCCAATGCAAGCAAGTGCTTCGTCTAGTATAGAGGCACCTGTATCAGATGACATGATATGCATTGTGTTGGCTCTTGAACGGGGAATGAATATCCAATAGAGCAGCAATGCTTATGTAAAATTGCATTTGGAAGCACCGCAGAGTAATGCCGATAATCAAGCATGGTCATGCTGTGCCAGTGGCCCGCACTTCCATCGGCGCCGCCAGTACAATTCCACTTGTGCCAATAAAATTTTAAATAGCAAACTTATGGCTGTATCTGTGTGGGCTGGAAAACTTCACGCCGGTGGCATAAGGCAATGCTATCGGCAGCAGCCTGCTCTAAATGCTATGGGCCCATTCTTGCAGATCGGCAGCACCTCCTAGAATATCAGTGGGCCCAAGCGACGTCATCGGCATCAGCCTGCTGAAGACACAATGGCCCATTCTTATACACCAGCAGCACCTCCCAGAACACCAACGGGCCCAAACAAAGCCATCGACACCAGCCTGTTACAAATGCTATAGGCCCATTCTTGTGCATCGGCAGCACTTCCTATAATATTAATGGGCCCAAGCGGCGTCATTGGCATCAGCCTGCTCTAGACGCAATGGGCCCATTCTTGCACATCGGCAGCAGCCTGCTGCAGGTGCACTGGGCCCATTCTTGCGCATCGGCAGCAGCCTGCTGCAGACGCAGGGGGCCTATTCTTGCGCATCGGCAGCACCTCGTAGAGCATCAGCGGGCCCATTCTTGCATGCCAGCAGCAACTCCTAGAATATTAATGGGCCCAAGCGGCGCCATCGGCATCGGCCTACTGCAGATGCAATGGGCCCATTCTTGTGCATCAGCAGCACCTCCCAAAACACCTATGGGCCCAAGCAAAGCCATCGACCACAGCCTGCTAAAAATGCTATGGGCCCATTCTTGTACATCGGCAGCACCTCCCATAATATTAACGGGCCAAACGGCATCATCGGCATCAGCCTACTGCAGATGCAGTGGGCCCATTCTTGTGGATCGGCAGCACCTCCTAGAGCACCTATGGGCCCAAGCAAAGCCATCGGCAGCAGCCTGCTGCAAATGCTATGGGCCCATTCTTGTGCATCGGCAGCACATCCTAGAATACCAATGGGCCCAAGCGGCGTCATCGGCAACAGCCTGCTGCAGGCACAATGGGCCCATTCTTGTGCATTGGCAGCAGCCTGCTGCAGACGCAATGGGCCCATTCTTGTGCATCGGCAGCAGCCTGCTGCAGACGCAATGGGCCCATTCTTGTGCATCGGCAGCGCCTCCTATAATATTAATGGGCCCAAGCGGCGCCATCGGCATCGGCCTACTGCAGATGCAATGGGCCCATTCTTGTGCATCGGCAGCACCTCCCAGAGCACCAATGGGCCCAAGCAAAGCCATCGGCAGCAGCCAGCTACAAATGCTATGGGCCCATTCTTGTGCATCGGCAGCACGTCCTAGAATATTAATGGGCCCAAGCGGCGTCGTTGGCAACAGCCTGCTGCAGACGCAATGGGCCCATTCTTGTGGATTGGCAGCACCTCCTATAATATTAATGGGCCCAAGCAGCGTCATCGGCATCGGCCTGCTGCAGATGCAATGGGCCCAGTCTTGTGCATCGGCAGCACCTCCCAAAACACCTATGGGCCCAAGCAAAGCCATCGACCACAGCCTACTAAAAATGCTATGGGCCCATTCTTGTACATCAGCAGCACCTCCCATAATATTAATGGGCCAAACAGCGTCATCAGCATCTGCCTACTGCAGATGCAGTGGGCCCATTCTTGCGCATCGGCAGAAGCCTACTGCAGACACAATCGGCCCATTCTTGTGCATCAGCAGCACCTCGTAGAATACCAATGGGCCCATTCTTGCGCATCAGCAGCACCTCCTAGAATATTAATGGGCCCAAGAGATGTCATCGGCATCAGCCTGATGCAGGTGTAATGGGCCCATTCTTGTTCATCAGCAGCATCTACAAGAAAAGGTGCCGGCCCAAGCGAAGCTATTGGCAGCTGCAGGTGCACTGGGCCCGTATGATAGCATCAACAATGCCTGCCCAAAAGTTATTGAGCCCACGCGATACCATCGGCAGCATCTCATTGGACTATGTCGGTGGGCCCACTTGTAATAATCGCCCACATCTACTTGATGGGCCCATGTGGGCTTTCCCTTACTCATCGGTCAAATTGCACATGGGTTCTATCGAGTGCTACGACAAACATCCGGTACATGGGCTCAATGTGGACCTTGTACCACCTGTTACTGAATAGGGCCACCGGTATGCCATGTTTGAATCTGAGCTTATCGCTATCGCAAAAGACCAGGTATTGCTTTCCTGTCTTATTGTGTTCGTTGTATCGTTCGACCAAGATGATCCTTGAGTTTGGTCGGTATCTGACTAGTTCCTCGTCCTTGAGGTAGAACTCCGCGAGGTCGTCGTACAGATCAGCCACCGTAGCTTTGTCTTTTTAAAGAAAGTTGAGTCTAGTGTCACCGCCGCTACTAGTGACCGTAGTGAGGTGGGCTTTGCGTAGTACTTGAAGTGGAGAAGCTAAGGGCTTAGCCCTTAGATGCGTCTGAGTGAGGGTATGTAGCCTCTGTACGTTATACCAGAGGTTCCCCTTGTAAAGTAGAGAGCTCGAGCGGAGGGAAGAGGATTGTTGGTCACTAGCCTCGTATTCTGATAGACAGGAGACTCAACTTGGAGCTTCCCAATCCAAGTTGGAGCCGTATAAATACATCCCTGGCAGGACTAATGGAGACGCGAACCTGTAGACGGAGATACCAGTATGGGGTAAGTAACTAATTCAACTGTACTACCCGACTGTCCCTAGAATGCCCGACGGAATGATAACAAGCCAATGGATACAATTACAAACCCCGGACAATCCGTATCAATAGCTCGAACACCGAGAAATCCAGAAGAGCAGCCCGCACTGCTATCAATCCTATGCATTTAGTTACACAAGCCGACGATCAAGGGAATCACACGACACAAGACACCGAAACAAGTCCAAACCCTGAAGTCTGGATCCTGAATGGAACTTACCTCCGTCCGCAAGGTGTATAAGCTAGCCTTGCCCCAGAGAGCCGGTTACAGGCTTGGAGGATTGGTTAAGGGCAGATGAAATTGGGAATCCCCATGAGTTAGGTCAGTGGGTGGTGCTCCCATTATCCTATATTGGTGGCCCATGACACCTGCAACAGCGATATCAGGATGCAATGGCTATCGCAAGGTTCTTCAAAAGGATCGACCTGTTCATTACGATGACTGCAAATCCAAATTGGGATGAGGTTATCCAGGAACTCTTTCCCGGTCAGACTTCGTATGACTGCCCCAACTTAGTCACATGTGTATTTAAACTGAAAAAACAAGAGTTAATCAATGATATTTACAAAAGGAACATCTTTGGTCAAGCACCTGCATACGTCTATGTCATACTGTAGAATTCCAAAAACGAGGTCTTCCACATGTACATCTCTTGGTTGTCCTTGAAGAAAATAGGTGGTTGTGTACACCAACTGACATAAACTCCTGTATCTCTGCCCAATGGCCCAATCCTGTTACACAGCCTCTACTTTTCGAAACAGTTAAGACAACTATGATACATGGGCCATGTGGGAATTTCAATCCATCTGCGCCGTGCATGCAAAATGGCAAATGCACAAAAGGTTACCCAAAGGCATTCCAAGAGAATACAATCACAACTGAGGATGGGTATCCGCTGTACGCACGTCCGGATGATGGGCGATCTTTCCCTCTCTCCATATCCAGGGTTGGGATGGTCCATATAGATAATTGGTGGATAGTCCCTTACAACCCCTTCATTTCGGCCAAATTTCATTCTCATATTAATGTCAAGTCTGTTGCAACTTTCCGCACCGTCAAATACTGCTTCAAGTACATCCATAAAGGTCCAGATAGGACCACTCTTGAATATAGCCATGATGAAATTAAGCAATATATTGATGGCCGCTACATCGGAGCACCAGAGGGAATCTGGCACACCCAGCACTTCGATGTCCATAAACAAGTCCCATCAATTGAACACCTTTAGGTGAGTTATTGCAATTTTTCCTGTATCTACTTTGTTTACTCATTTATGTCACAGGTACACCTTCCCGGTCAACATATGGTCATTTTCGATCCCAACAAATCAGTCGATTCAATTGTCTTATAAGCTGCTGCTGAACGAACAACTTTAACACAGTTCTTTCACATGAACTGTGTTGAAAATGAAATTGGCATAGAAGCACATAGCTTGACATACCAAGATTTCCCTCAAAAATTTGTTTGGCATAAAGATACAAAAACATGGATGAAGTGACAGAGAGGATCTTGCCTTAGGCACATGTACTTTGTGCCTCCCACCGGTGGAGAGAGGTTCTACCTGAGAACTTTGTTGACCGTTGTTTGTGGTCCAAAATCATTTAGAGACTTACGGACCTACCAGGGCATAGAATATTCAACTTTTCAAGATGCATGTCATGCTTATGGTCTCCTGGAAGACGATGGGGAATGGCGCCTATGTCTGAGGGAAGCCACTCAAATCCAGACTGGTGCACGCCTACGCCAACTATTTGCCAGCATGCTACTCTTTTGTCAAATATTGTCACCTGAGACTCTTTGGGAGGAATTCCAGGACAACATCTGTGACGATCTTTCCATCCGCATCCCCAATCCTACAGTCAATCATGTTCATGATTTTGGTCTCTTTCTTCTGAATGGTATCCTCATGGAATCCGGTTACTCTCTCGAGCACTTTCCGAATATGCCTCTGTTATTCGAAACCTGGTTGCATGTGAACGAGAACCATTTGATTATGGAGCAGCTAAACTACGACTGGGACAGGGAGTTGCAATCGTTCCAGCAACATATGGAGAACATTCAGACAGTCCCAGAACAGCTTGAGGCCTATCAACACATTGTTAATGCCATCGAAGGCCACTTAGGTGGCATCTTCTTCCTCAGCGGTGTAGGAGGGACTGGAAAAACATATGTCTACAAGACTGTATGCCATCGCCTCCAGTCCACTGGCAAGATCGTCCTATGTGTTGCGTCAAGTGGGATTGCTGCACTTCTCCTTCCCGGTGGGCGCACTGCACACTGCACATTCCACATTCCTATCGACACCCTAGACACTGAGTCACTGTGCAACATCTCTAAGCAGGATCAACGAGCTGAGCTCTTACGTGCTGTTGATCTAATCATATGGGATGAAGCTCCGATGCAGAGCCACTTCACACATGAAGCGCTTGATCGTACCCTCCGTGACATCTGCGACAACGAGTCCTCTCCATTTGGTGGTAAGGCCATCGTATTTGGGGGGACTTCCAGCAAACCTTGCCTGTCCTACCAAACTCTTCACAGGAAGAGATAGTTAATGCTTCCCTTCCCTGGTCTTACCTGTGGAAACACGTCCAGGTCCTAAAACTTCGAATAAACATGCGGCTCACACAATCAACACTAGATGAGCACAACTTTGCAAACTGGCTGCTCGACGTTGGCCATGGCAGGAACATCAACCGAGATGGAACCATCACATTCAACCCCAGCATGTGTGTCCCCAACTCTGATGCCCTTATTGACAACATTTATCCAAACATTGATAAAGTTGTTCCTCCACCATTATACTTCCTCGATCGCATCATTCTTGCACCAAGAAATTCAGACGTTGATGACATTAACGCTGCAATTCTTAACTGTTTTCCTAGGCCTGAATCTGTTTTCTACAGTGCCAACTCCATTGAGACAGAACCTGGTGTTACTGTAATTCAGAACTAGAGCACATCCCAGTCAAGTTTCTACGATCTGCTAATGCGTCAGGGCTCCCTCCCAGAGAGCTTCATCTCAAAAGTGGTTGTCCTCTCATCCTACTTCGAAATCTGGCTCCAGCTTGAGGCCTATGCAATGGCACTCACTTAATCCTAAACCAGGCAACCAATCGCATACTTGAGGTCAAAATCCTTGACGGTCAACACCATGGTGAAATTGCTTTTATTCCACGCATTACCTTGATTCCGTCCACCCAACCAAGCATAACCTTCCATTTGCATCGCCGTCAGTTTCCTGTTCACCTGGCTTTTGCCTTGACCATCAACAAGGCACAGGGGCAATCTGTCCAGCATGTTGGCCTTGATCTACATGAACCCATGTTTTCACATGGACAACTGTATGTCGCTTTGTCACGTGCAACTTCGCACAAACATGTCAAGATTCTCCTTCCACCCACAGCCACAGAATCATGCCTATCCAATGTAGTATATCTGGAAATATTCCAAATGCTGGGAGATAGCTAGACCATTATGTTATATGATGTATTTACTCTTTCACTGATTAATAATAGCTTTACACCTTTTCCTTCAATATTATTGTCACCCATGTCCAAGTCGAAATGCAGCGTAGTAGTAGTCTGAGGAGAGACTGTGTTCTGGTTCTGTTGATTTGTTGTTTCTGGTTCGCACATGTCTCAACAACCCATTGCATCTTTACGACAGCACAAGCACCTGCATAGCCAACATCTCATCATTTTATCCAAACAATATCGAGAGTATTCTTGCACCTTCTACAACCTACCACTGTGCACTACCACTTCTGACCACATTCAATTTGCTTTGTCAGCCCAATGACACTTTTGTAATCACCATTCTCTGACTCAGCAGAATTTGCACTTTGCACCTATCAGCGACATCGGGAATATTCTTGAAACTTACCACTGTGCACTACCACCTTCCAACCACATTGCTTTGTCAGCCCAATGACATTTGCATTCACCATTCTCTGACTCGGCGGAAATCACACCTACTAGATGATTTTAGAAGATCGCTCATACTGTATATAAGGTGTGTCATCGTCTGAGCAAGCCTCAGATCTTATCATGTCAGCAACACTGTCAGGTCTCATTGTGCTCGAGAACCCAAGGCCAGTTGATTTATCACCATCTTCAATTGCCTTTGATGGTCAGATGTGGCTTGCACCGGGACACATTCTAATGGCAAATTCCGTTACTATAACTCAAGTAACAATTCTTTTCCAGATGTTGGGCAATATTTCACTTGGATCCACGTACGCTAAATTTGAAATATATTTCTGGGTGTGTGCTTACATTTCACAGGTTGCAAAATATTCCCTGAAAATCACAGGCTGCAGGCAAATGATGATGGTGATGCTGAGCCAGAAAGAGAACAAGAACTGAGGGAATCACAGTTAGTCGAAGATACTGCCAAGACTGAAGGCTGTGCATCTTTGGAAACTCTCGAAGAGGTGGTAGATGTGCTTCATGTTATTGGGGATATCATCCAGGTACGTTGCTACCTTTTCCTTCATGTAGTATCAAAATGACCAATTTCCTGTGCAGCTTATACCAATAAAAACTGATAACATGAGACAGCAACCATATATAAGTGTCTCTGGCATCGCTGTGAAGTCGAATAAAACCGACGGCTTCTTTCAAATCAACACAGCACAGTACACATCCCACTACAAAAATAACTGCGCGGTCTCCATCCTCCCTGTCCAAGCACAATTTAACTCAAATAAGTATAAGACAAGGAAACCAATTCCATCAAACAACACATATGTTTCCATTGAAGGTTTTCTAGAAGAAATAGAAACTGACTCTGCTGGACACGCAAGCCTCTTTCATATGTCTGTGGACAACATCAGCTTCCTTGATAGAGCTACCTTTTCACCGTCAACAGCTGGGAGTTCAGGTATGTATAAGATATCCCTCTCAGCATTCACATTGGTAATAAACATATTTCTACAGCACCATCAACACCATCACGGTCATCGCATTTCAAATTCAACTTTGACCCTTCAACACCAGGTTCACCTTCCAATGCCTCTGCCCGATTACACCTGCCAACAGTGCTACGCTGCACTCTGCACCCATTGGAGCATCGACAAGGCAGGGAAACACAAGAAATAGATTATAATATATACATAATGTAGCCACTCACTAAGTGATCTAATAGTAGTAAATCTCACCATGCAAAGCATGGGTTAATGCTAGTAAGTAACATAACAACCATTGATGCGACAGCACAGAGCTCTGCAGCTCAGTCTCCTCACTCCTGAGAGTGCTGCACATGCCTGTGGCTTAGCAAAGTTAGGAGCACCTCAAAAGACATTGCATGGCCCCATCTACGGAATTTCAAGACATGCGTGGCAGTGCAAGACCAGCTGCGTGGCACATTACCGGGCTGTACAGCCCTCCCTTCCTCTCTTCCCCTACGCCACTGCACCTGCATGCAGACTTAGCAGTGTAAGGTCCACAAAGACACAACCTAGCTGAGCATACTGTAAAAATTATATGCCCTGCGGAGGCATGCACAACTCTTTTCCAGGCACTTTTGTATGTCCCTCAATACAACTTTTGCACAGCTCTAACATTCACTCATTTCAGGCATCGTTCTTGCTGGCTCAGGCCTCAGGTACCATTACTCACCACCCACATCTGTGGCACCATCATCCACAATGCCTCCATCATTGACACATTTAGTTCACAAGTATATAGTTATGTAGTACATGTACAGTATTTAGAAAATTTGCAATGGCAGAACTGCAGGTCTATATGGACCTGCAGGTTTATAACAAAACTGCTGAACTATGGGTACAGTGCATACCCCTACCTGGTGTGGGTGTGGTGTCACTCAGCCTGACCCATACCATACCCATGTGGAACCTTAATTGATTGAAATGGTACAGTATAGGGTTATTCAAAATGGGTACTAATATCCCTCCTTATAGGTCACATAGTGTTTTATAGCCAAATGGGCAATAAGTGGACCTAATAAGTAGCAAATAAGTGGTACTTTGAAGCCCCCTAATATAGAGGATGAAACTACTCATTGATTCTTATACATCATGTGATGTTTGTCAAATTTGCTTGCCCCCTACCTTATATGGGATCACTTTCCGGGGTTTCCGGCCCGCCCACATGAGCAGGACCGTTGCGCGTTGGCGATGAACTGTGTGCTCTTGTCAACCACACCATTGCGTCCACTTCTATCTTGTCACGGCTCACGAGATCAGTAAAGGCCGTTTTGTCATAGTACGAAAGAGCCGCTTCATGTCTTCAGCACTCCACAATGGCACGGGATCTGGCTCTGCTTTGGACCCTGCTATTTTACGTGTTGCGGTTGTCGCAACCCTTGTTGCTACTCTTGTGTCCGCCGCCTCAATATTCATTCATCTGAAGAACTATCGCAAGCCTAAGCTGCAACGGTGAGTAGATCCTTGTCTCATATTACTAAGAATTGGGTTGGAGGAGGAAGACATCGTGGTTGGAGGATTGTCAGCCATATAGACCATTGTGGCGCCGGAGCGGTTTTTCGATGAAGATTGACCGCACCGCTGATGTAGAGCATGGAATGTTGAAGTGAACATAGAGTGGATCGTACTCATTTCGTTTCCATTAGGATGGTTGTTCGGATCCTGGTTATGGTCCCATTATATGCCGTCTCTTCTCTAATATCCCTTTTTTCGCTGGATGCCGCTTTCGTAATTGATGCTTTCCGGGACATTTATGAGGTATGTCGTGCATCGTATAATTGTTTCTGGATTACGACTACTTCAGCAGGCTTTTGTAATTTATTGCTTTTTCCAACTACTAGTCGAATATCTCGGTGGGGAGCGCTCTCTACTCATTCGAGTTCATGGCCGCCAACCAAAAGCCACGCCCTTTCCCATGAACGTGTTTTCGCGCGAGATTGACGTTAGCGATCCGTTCACATTTTTGTTTCTCAAACGAGGGATCCTCCGTAAGCAACTTGCTCGATGAGATTCTCACTTCATGGTCTGAATTTTTTTAAGAATATGTTCAAGTCAAGCCAGTCCTCGCGATTGCTTCGCTCGCGTTGAAGGCATCAGGAAAATACAATGAAGGCGAATTCCGCTCGGACTCCGGGTACCTCTATGTCAATATACTCTACAATGCCAGTATCTGTTTAAGCTTGTACTGCTTAGCTATGTTCTGGCTCTCGATCAGCGAAGATCTCAAGCCATTTCGGTCAGTGTTATATCAATCATTATTTGAAAACTTGACAAATGGACAAACGCATGGGTAGCCCAATGCCTAAATTCCTCTGTGTGAAGGGCATATTGTTTTTCTCGTTCTGGCAAGCCACGGGGGTATCTCTTCTGGTTTCTGTGGGTGTAATCAGGAGGCTCGGCCCATACACAGACAAAGAGCATATATCCCTTGGTCTAACCGACACTTTAATCTGCCTTGAGATGCCCTTTTTCGCTATTGCACACTTTGCGGCGTTCTCCCATCGAGACTATGTTGACAAGAAGTTGGCATACGTCGGACGCATGCCAATGCGTCACGCGTTCCAGGACTCATTTGGTTTTAAAGACGTTCTTGAAGACGCAATAGCGACGTTAAATGGTCAAGGCATGGATTATCGCGAATTCGAGCCGAGCGAGGGACACATGCATCAGGGCCTTGGTCGCGAGCGTCGCATTCGTGCGGGACTTCGCTACTCGCGTGGAGGACGGGGAAAATACTGGTTACCTCAATCTGCAGCATCAAGTCGTTGGGAACGCTCACCGGAGGGTGGTGTTTCTGCCCCTCTCCTCTCCGAAGATGCCGGGGGTGCTATTCAGGATCCCGGCAGCAGTGTGGACGAATCATACGTGGCTGTTGGCTTTGACCTCCCTTTCGGTGGTTATGATTCAGAAGACGAAGAGCTATTTGCAAGTAGTCGGAAATACCTGTTTGGTGACTACAATTACCCATGTATTGACGCTAGCTCCGAGGTCGCACGTGCGAAGATGTGGGAAGAAGAGGAACGGATTCTCAATAATGAGCGTAGCGCGTGGTTCTCTGATCATCACCGCCATCACGGTCGCCGTGCCATGGCTGTCACGGGTTACGGCGCTGTTGGCGCGTCGCAACCGCAGCAGAACAAATCACCTACCCTCGCAACACCCCTTTCTCCCAGTGCGACCATGGACCCGGAGCCTACCCTCGGGCCAGTCGGGGGTCAATCAAACGCACACCCCCGTTGGGCAAACGTATTTTGGCCAAAATTCAGGTTAAAATCACCACCGAATCCCGGCAATCCCCGTGTAGCCTCTCCGCTGATATCAACAGAGATAAGTGCTACAGGGCCTATGGCCCGGCCTGACGCTGTTGACCTCATGACCTCGGACCACTGCACTGCGGACATCGCTGTATCATCCGAGCACCATCAGGGCGAGCGTGCATCAGGCGACGGAACGACCCAAACCCGTCAGCCATTTGGGAACCCGGGGCGTGACACGGTGGCCAATGTACGTATACGGGATAAAAGTAACGATCCACATGCAGCTCAAGGAGATGCCGAGGGGATGGATACGAACTCTGACTCGGAAGCAATCGAAACTGCTACACGGGTGGATTCACCTCAGTCACGTAGTCGGACGAGAGGATTGGTAAATGTTTTCGATGATTTAGAGGGTGATGAGAATCCTTGGGCGTGATGTACCTTATGTGCCTGTGATATCATTCAGATCGGATAAAGTAGCCTTGTCCGGCGTAGCCGCTCGGTAATGTGCGTAGCACTATTTGCACCCAGATACTATTTGTTCAAGTTTGGCACTCAACTATAGTACGTTTATCTACTCAAAATTTGCACTTTATGTAGACATCAGGATATGATGTGTCGAATTGGCAGATCGCACAGAGGATGAGCGTGAGGCCGAAGTAGTAATTGGCGTGCTTGGTTGGTTTGTAATTATTTATAGGATGGGATGAGTAATGGAATTGGAATGCAACGTGTAGCGTAACGACGGCACGCTCGCGCATGCAGTTATACGAGTACTCCATTCGTCCCTTTCAACGCAACTTGTGCAAACCCGCACACTCACTATTTTGTTGAAGTACTACCGTCTTTCTTTCCCTCTTCCCTTCGTTATCCGACACGACTTCTATCACTTCTGTCTTTGCGTCCCCACCTTGATCCATGTCCTTCCTCAAACGACATCGTAACCCCGACTCTGACCAAATTGAGGCCGATGATCACGACTCCAACGTTGACCATGACCTCCGCCTGCGCACCGTTCGCACAGCTGCGTCAACCATAGCCGAGTCCATCGCTTCCGAGCAACGCGCCGAGCGCAGACGATCAACTAGACGTACTCGTTCCAGATTTTTTCGATCCAAGTCAGCGAAATACCGGGACCACGAGAAGACGCGCTCTTCGTTACCAACTGCGCCTGCTGTTCAAATTACTGGGAAAAGAAGAAACGTCTACGTCAATATGCCACTAATTGCGACTGAGGTAGATCGGCTTGGAGAACCTATAATACGCTACGCGAGGAACAAGGTGAACACGACCAGTGAGTTGCAACGAGAATTTGTATCGCACTCTTCTCACGCTTTCTAGAATACACCATAATTACATTTGTTCCCAAAAACTTGTACGAACAATTTAGACGGTAAGATGCGCGTGATGTCCATCTCGGTATCTACTGAGTATCTGTAGGGTTGCAAATTTATATTTTTTGGCACTGGTCGTTCTGCAGGGTACGTGTTTCGATGTCCAACGTAAACGTGTAAATCCAAACTGCCCTCAGTTTTCTCCATCTTTGGCGCGGTGTCACCACAAACAGCGGCCCTGCCACTTATGTTTATTCTCACGGTGACCGCTATTAAGGATGCTATAGAGGACTACCGCCGAGCGATATTGGACGAGGAAGTCAACACTTCAGCCGCAACAAAGCTCGGCAACTGGCGTAACGTTAACCAACCCAGAGATCCCCGAAACTGGCTTGAAAAGCTCTTAGGACTTAACTCACCTGGCCGCATAACCAAGGGAGTTCGTAAACTACGGGCAAAGGGAGGCGAGCACGAATTCGAGAGTTGAACTCCAGCGCACTGGACTCGCAAGCGAAAGCGTAGCCAATTTCAGTAGCTTATCTCTGGACAGAGGCGATGGTGGAAACCAACTCGAAGATATTCAAAGCATCGACTCTCATTCATATCCCCCGACTGTCGGCAACAATTCCACTCAACCCTCAACGTCATCCTCGAACCTAATGAGGAACACATCCTCAGCTACTTTGGCAGCCTCCTCCGGAGCATTGGATCATTCAAAGCAGATCTCGGGCTCTGCTCGGTGGGAGCGTACGCTCTGGAAAAAGCTTGAAGTTGGCGACGTTGTCCTTCTTCGTGATAACGAGCAAGTTCCCGCTGACATTGTCGTCCTTTCAACATCCGACCCCGATGGAGTGTGTTATCTTGAGACCAAGAACCTTGACGGCGAAACTAATCTTAAGCCGCGTAGAGCGGTCAGCGCCACATCACGCATACTCACCGAAGGAGATATAGAGCGCTCAGCCTTCATCCTGGATTCGGAGCCCCCACATCCTAACCTCTATCTTTACAGTGGAGTCTTACGTTTTCAAGACCAGACCTCAAATCAGTTGAAGGATGAACCAGTCACAATCAACGAGATACTGCTACGTGGATGCTCGATTCGGAACACTGCTTGGGTCATTGGACTAGTAGTCTTCACAGGAAAAGACACGAAGATAATGCTTAATGGAGGCGAGACGCCCTCGAAACAATCAAAGATCGAGAAGGAAACCAACTTCAATGTCGTAGTCAATTTCGTCGTCCTTCTCGCGATGTGTACTGTTTCCGCGGTCCTCAATGGTGTTTTCGACTCTCGGACTGGAACAAGCGCCGCGTTATTTGAAGAAGGTTCGGATCCAAGCTCTTCGAACGTGTTGAATGCCATGGTTACCTTTGCGTACGTATAATCGTTTATTGAACGAATCTCGTTACAACTTACACCTATTATGTAGATCCTGCCTCATTGCCTTCCAGAACATCGTTCCCATCTCTTTATACATTTCCATTGAGATAGTTAAGACAATCCAAGCTTTCTTCATCTCCCAGGACCTCGATATGTATTACATGCCATTGGACTCGTCATGCACTCCCAAAACTTGGAACATATCCGATGACCTTGGTCAGATAGAATATATCTTCTCCGACAAGACTGGGACGTTAACGCAAAATGTGATGGAGTTTCAAAAGTGCTCGATTCACGGTGTCACGTACGGCGAGGCCATAACTGAGGCGCAGCGTGGTTCCGCAAGACGGGAGGGCCGAACGGATTTACCGAATGCAGAGGAGCACTCCATTCGGATGGCGGAACTCCGCCAAGACATGTTGCAATTACTGAATCGGGAATTCAAGAACCGCTACGTACAGTCGGACAAACTGACACTAGTGTCCCCAAAACTCGCTGAAGACCTTACGGATCGATCAGGGTCCCAACGAGCACACATTATCTCCTTCTTCCGTGCACTTGCTATATGCCATACCGTCCTTGCCGATAAGCCAGATCCGGAACAGCGCCCATACTTTCTAGGTTACAAGGCAGAATCTCCCGATGAATCTGCACTGGTTGCAACGGCACGCGACGTTGGCTTCCCGTTTATTAGGAAGGGCCGCGAAAGGATTGACATTGAGATGATGGGTCAACCAGAAAGCTATGTCCTTCTCAAAGTTCTCGAGTTCAATAGCACGCGCAAGCGTATGAGCGTTATCGTTCGAAATCCTCAAGGTCGGATTGTACTGTATTGCAAAGGCGCAGACAGCGTTATCTACGAGCGCATCGCCGATGACCATGACTCTATACTCAAAGATCAAACGTCGAAAGATATGGAAGCTTTCGCTAACAGTGGTTTGCGTACACTATGCATCGCATACAGGCTGATATCGGACGAAGAATACTTGGAGTGGTCCCGGGTCCATGACACGGCGGCTTCGTCCATTAAGGACCGCGACGAGGAAATCGAAAAGGCAAATGCGCTGATAGAACATTCCCTCCATATCCTAGGTGCGACTGCGTTAGAGGACAAGCTACAAGAAGGCGTACCCGAAACAATCGAGAAACTCCATGCTGCGGGAATCAAGCTTTGGATTCTTACAGGGGATAAAGTTCAGACTGCCATTGAGATCGGTGCGTCTCAGTCCCCCTTTTATTTCTGCTCTCGTTGAAGTCGACTCAGCTTTCAGCTGTAATTTGTTGAAGAGCGATATGGAGGTTATGATCTTATCTGCAGACACCGTTGACGGAGCCCGGGTACAGATAGAAGCTGCCTTAAACAAGATCGCCTCCGTCCTAGGACCCCCATCGTGGGATCCCAATAAGCGTGGTTTCTCGTCAAGTGCGACGGCCTCCTTCGCAGTCGTCATCGATGGTGATACCCTTCGTCATGCTCTGGACCCTACTCTGAAGTCTTTGTTCTTGAATCTGGGAACTCAATGCGAGTCTGTCGTTTGCTGTCGGGTATCACCTGCGCAGAAGGCGCTCACGGTCAAACTCGTCAAAGAGGGTAGAAATGCGATGACATTGTCGATTGGTGACGGTGCGAATGATGTTGCGATGATTCAAGAGGCAAATGTCGGTGTCGGACTCCTTGGGTTGGAAGGCTCGCAAGCCGCCATGTCAGCAGACTATGCATTTGGCCAATTCCGATTCTTGACCAAACTACTTATCGTTCATGGTCGTTGGTCTTATTACCGCATTGCAGATATGCATAGTAACTTCTTCTATAAGGTAAGTATTCGGGTTCGATATGTTACTCCAGCAAACTAAGAACATTGATTCAGAATGTTATATGGACATTGGCGATGTTCTGGTTTCTTATATACAACAGGTAACATTGACATCTCGTTTGTGAATAAGGCTTACAATCCGCCCAGCTTCGATGCGACCTACCTGTATCAGTACTCGTTTATCATGCTGTACAACCTCTTATTTACGTCACTACCCGTAGCGGCGTTGGGAGGTAAGTTGTTAGAGATTTATTTTGCGTTCCTTTTTGTGACGACTTCTTCCCCAGCTTTTGACCAAGACATCAACGCCAAGGCCGCTATGGCGTTTCCTCAGCTGTACATCCAAGGAATCCGCGGACTGGGGTATACACGGACCAAGTTTTGGTTGTACATGCTCGATGGCCTGTATCAGTCAACCGTCGTATTTTATATACCTTACCTTGTCTGGACGGCTGGAGCAGCTATCTCATGGAACGGCCGAACTATTGAGTCATTGTCGGACTTCGGGACAACGGTAGCCGTCGCGGCGATTATCACGGCGAATACTTACGTGGGAATAAACACACATTAGTGAGTTCTTTGTGGTTGCTGCCTCGGATTCAGCCTGACCGTGTCGAATAGTTGGACTATCATCACTTGGGTTATCATTCTGGGCTCTTCTTTAGTGATGTTCCTGTGGATTGTGCTTTATTCGTTCTTCGAGAGTTTTGATTTCACACATGAGGTGGAGAGACTCTTCGGAGGGGTCACATTCTGGGTTACTGTGGGGTTAGCTGTGGCGCTTGCGCTGCGTGAGTTTACTAAATTGTTCAGCTTCGCGTACCCCTCACTCGATTCCTCAGTTCCACGCGTCCTGGTAAAGTTTTTCTCAACGTCTTTCGCACCCCAAGATATCGACATAATTCGTTATATGTGGGTCAAAGGCAATCTTAAAGAACGCCTCGGTATCAGGGCTCGTCATGAACAAAAGGTTCCTGTGGACGGGTCTTCATCAGGCTTCGAAGGGACGCCGATGTTTAGCGAAACCCATGCACGTTCTGCCTCCGAGGTGTCGATCCATGCACCGGGTCGGAAAAGCGGGTCTGGGGATCGCCCTCCTCCCATTCAAACTGAAAAGCTAATTGACACATCCCTTCAAATCGATGCAACAGTGGTGGCTTCCCCAGGCTCTTCGCATCGCTTTCTCACTCCCATTGTGACAACCAGTGAAGACGATGGTATACCCACAGTCACCCCCGCGGCTGAGGCGAGAGATTCATATGCGATGTCCCCTTCCCCTCAACCTTCTTACTATTCAGCTTCTGACATTCCCTTATCTTCCCCCGTTCCGTCGGCGAGTATCCGCAACCCCTCGCAAGCTCATCCAAGAATGGCGTCCATCTCATACTCTCGTCCTCTTCGCGGCCAGTATCTCTCTCCTCTCTTACATCACGTTCCCTCGCCTCCAAATTCAACCGAAATGCGTGGGCACGACCGAATTTTAGATGAAAGCTCCTCCCCACCGGAGTTGTCACCACACAGTGAGGCGTCCTATGAACTTTCTGCCATGGGCAAACCAAGGGATCAGCGCCGTTCACGGAGTTCAAGTCCTGCATGGCACGCAAGCAACTTACTAACAACCGATGAGCCAACTGCTTTATAGGCAGTTCTATTCCGAAGCCTAAATCTACTTTGAGTTGTCTATCTCTTGTTGACTGTATGTGTTCCTTACATAGTCGGACTTTTAGATAGACATATACGCATATACTTACACTGACTGATACCTCTTAACTTTCACTCCTTGGCTTTGGTAAATGGCATGTTAGAATAGTACAGTAGAGAGGAATAGAATGTAGAGTTATTGGATGTGCTTGAGTTGTACCAGTGCAGCATGTATGGAAGTCTGCCAGGTACACTCCAGGACACTGCCATACCAGGCCTTCATATACAGTAACTGTCGGAATTGAGCGTGAAACAGAGCGTCGGAGTGCTCGTGTATATCACACAGCTGTACAGTACATCGTCGATGGACAGTGCCGCGACCATGACAGCACCATATGTGTCTGCATTAAATTCGTTAGCACGTACCGTAGTTTCGGGGCATAGGCCCACGTCGTACATATGTTACAGCCCGTGTAGTTACCAGGCTCCCTTAGTTCTTGTGCTTACACTCACAGAGAGGTTGATAATTGCATCTCTTGGAGCTCAAACATAGCTTTATTGCTTGCGACAGTAGCTAGGCCTGTCTGAAAGATTTTATCACATCCTAATAATGATATACTATTTATAAATGATCACATTAATAGGTTCAATTAGGGAAAAAAAATGCGTGAGCTTAGTTCTTCCAGCTTAAATCTGGCATACAAGGTATAACATCAAAGAGTCATGTACGGTTTTGAATCGCAATTCAGGTCCAATCGCAGACAAGTGACAATACGAGTGGAATCCCTCTGAGGTAGGTTATTCGTAATAATGGTCTTATCATCCAGCGAGACCACTGCAGTGAGCTTGTTGGACGCGGAGTAGCTAGCACGATGCAGTCATTAGGTTTACATCGCTAGCCGAGTTCGCAAGATCTCGGCGACACGTTCGAATATGGTATCCACCTTCGTGAGGTAGCTTTCCGTATTCTCATCACGAACATTGCTAGGCGGCACATCTAAAGTAAAGGATGGCGCATAAATAGGGAAGCCTGCATGGTTGGGGATTGGTGTGTCAAGAGAGAGGGGTACGCCACACTGTTTAAGCCTCCGTGAGTAGTAGTAGCGAGAGCCCTTGCAACGCTGACGCACCGCAAGAGAGGTGAGCAGAGCCCACGCACGGGCGGTGTTGGAAGGGCTGTACCCACCTACATAGCATGTAAGGGGCCAGGAAATGTATTAATCGTACGAGCACTGTACCACCACCAAGGAGTAGGACTTTCGCACGGCAGTCAAGTACGCGCTGGACGCACCAGGCTAAACCACCTTCACCGCCTAGAGTCCAATTCCATGCGCCAAGTGGATCTTGTGCAAGGCCATCGACACCGCACTGTAATGCGATGTAATCCGGTGCAAATGCCTCGAGAATGCGGTCAATCGTTCGCCACACCCGCGCAAATGTAGCGCAACTTGCTCCTGCGTGAAGCGGCAAAGAAAGTGAGAACGGATCGAAGGCAGTTGAAGATATGTCTGGAAGGGCAGAGTGCTCGGAAGCCGGGAAAAATCCAACGCCGGCGTGGTGAATGGATAGAGTTAGGACTTGACCCCGTGCACCCGAGCCTCGAAATGCCGCAGCGACGCCATCGCCGTAATGCACATCCAAGTCCAGGTACATCACGCGGGATTTCTTCCGGAGGTTTCCCGGGTTCAACGAGGGAGATGGTGCTGGGGAAGCACGCCTGAGAACTAAAAGGGCCAGAACGCAGTCATTTACATAGCAAAAGCCTGAAGCCATTGATTTGTGAGCATGGTGTCTTGAGTCCGCTCAGCGTATGGTTGGGGTGGGTTATAAAAACAACACTGACCTTCCGCCATCCCAACAAATGGCAACGTCGCTCCTGCCTTCTGCAAGCTCCCGCGCAGCCGTCATTGATGCACCTGCTACTCCGAGGACATATTCTCTTAGGCCAGGAAAAGGGGCACAATCCTACAGCATATGGTTATCACAAAATGGATACATTGGAAGAATGGCGCATACACCTTCAAGGCCAAACTCGCTGCGGTCCATGCGGTCAGTGCTTGAGGGATCAGCAAGTAGAGCATCAACATAGCATCGATCGTGGTATGCTGTTAGGTCGCTCTCGCATGCCGGGGAGGGACGAAGTAAGGAGATAACGTAGGAAGGTTCGCTGGGAGGAGACCGAATAAGGTCGAAGGCGGTAACGAGGGCATGAACGACAGTGGAACGATTGCGGTTCGAGGGAAGCAGAGAGCAAGTCTGAGAGATGATCGATGACCGCTGGTGGGTTAAACTCAGAATAGACAAGCAACGAACCTTTGCGAGCCTCTCTGAGGCAACATAGGTGATTCGACGCGGACCCACCATATGAGTCGTATTTCCCTTTGTCGCAGTGTCACACCTCTTCTGACTGTTCAACAACGGTGATATGTTACAGTAGTCGAGTCAATAAATTTGTACCGAAATTAGGAGTGAATATGTGTCTGACGGAGATTCCCGTGGTGCAGTGATTATTACGCCTAGTCTGCTAGTAGCTCTCTCAAGTCAATGGCCACAAGGACTCCTCGTTTAGCCTTACTTGTATGCGACACCCCCATCCCAGAAGTGGTAAAAGATCATGGAGAATATCCGACGATATTCGGTAGACTATTCCGTACTTCTTTGCCTGATGGAATTGCAGACTTTGCCATGGATTCTTACGACGTCCGCATTGTGAAAGAATATCCCCAAAAAGATATACTTGATACCTACGATGGCATCGTCATTACTGGTTCTGGTGATGCGCTTGTTCAGTTTAATTGACCTATTTGATCTCATTTCGTTATCGATTAGCTGCATCAGCATATGAAGACGTTGAATGGATCAACGAGCTCGTATCTTGGGTGGCCGATGTTGCTAATAGCAAGCCACGTATTAAGATCATCGGTCCGTCCTGTCTACTAAATTCTTCTGACATATCGGAGACCATTCATGAACAGGAATATGTTTTGGTCATCAAATCATCGCGCGGGCTCTCGGCGGTGAATGTGTACCGAATGGGGGGAGGTGGGAAGTTGCCGTTACTGGGATTGATCTCACCGAACTCGGCCAGCGCATCTTTGGCGTGCCCAGTTTTGTAAGACCAGGTTCTCTTCATGCTCTCTGACTAATGCTGCGGCAGAACATCCAACAAATGCATCGAGACCATGTACCCACAGTTCCACCATCATTCCATCTGCTTGGGTCGACGAGCGTCTCCAGAAATCAGGGTATGGTGCAATTCTCTGATTTGGATGCACGTATCCCGGAAGTAGATGGCTCGATCCCTCCGATTCATATTCTTACGCTACAGGGGCACCCTGAGTTTACCACCGGGATTGTAAAAGAAATTATCAGGGTGCGGGGGAAGAGCGGCGCAATGGACAAGGATACGGCAGACAATGGGTTGATCCATGCTGACGACCGCAATGACGGGGACGGAACCATAGGGAGAGCAATTTGGGAGGTGCTTTTGCAGAGATCCGCTGCAATCAGAGTTTGAATACAGAAACATGTCAATGTACTTGATATTTGATCGGATATAGTGACTGTACTCCGTCGCGGTATCGTAAAAGAATACTGTAGCGCGAAACTGCGTGGCCGTAATACATAGTCACTGGCAACATGAATGACTTCGGGGTGATAATGCCGTTCTTATTGACTTCGCACGGCTGTGCGAAGAGAAGTATTGAACGGACGTAGGACGCCGAGGGAAGGACTATGTTGTGTTAACCTGACGCTGGTACCGGCGTTCGGTAGCTCCCGGCGCTGCCAAATCGAATCCAAATTTGGCAAAAATGGAACTCGATTTTGGCGGGCGCCGGTATTGAAACCGGAGCGGCCGGAGCTACCGAACACTTCCGGCTCTCACATCATCTCCGTTAAATCCCCTTCAATTCCTCTGTTTTGATAATAGGCCTTGAAGGCGGCGCTGGGAGCAAAGTTCAGATTGATGGAGAATGGGGACATGAACTCGTTCGTTCAGCGGTAAGTTGCGAGAAGAGACCTGGGCGGCTCTAAGCGAGGTGAGCGCCCTACGTTTTCGGTCACCGTCGAATTCGGAAAGGTTTTGAGAGGTAGAAGGCACAGAACAATTCATCAGATATACTTACAGTGCCCTTGAAGGCAAGGAACAAATTAGCACGGACTTGGCCTCTTTCCTGAATTTCAGATAATAACAGCGCACACACTTCTCACTTCTAATTTTACAATAGTTGCATCGACAGAGAAAGGTGAAGATCCACAGTGCGTCCGCACCACATTCTTGCGGGAATAAAGTGCTCATACAACAGACAACGTCATTCTATGCCAGACACTCCAACCCCCCAATATGAAGGGCTCAATCTCAAGACGGGATCACAATTCGAAGGCCAATTCAGAGTCCGGAAAAAATTGTCCACAAAATCATTTGCTTTTGCCCATACTGGATGACGACGAGTTTCTCAGTATAGAGCACGGATGCGATCGCCAAAATCAACGCTAAAATTATTACGGTCGAAGTAGGTAGATAAGATTGGACAAGATAAGCAAGAAAGAACCCAAATAATCATGCAGCAGGGGATTTTGATGGTATCCGTTGTGCGGCTAGCATTTGCCTTTGCATGACGAATGATTGTCAGTCCGTAGTGATGTACGAGAAGAATGACGGACGTACTGTCGCGCAGCCAGGATCATCTGCGCCTTGCGCTCGCGTAAACTGGCTTCACGCTTCTCGGCCGTGTCTTCCCACACTGCGCGTCCGCCTGCGTTCTGTTGCGGTGAAGGCACATCATCCGCACTAGATAGCCGGGATTCGAGTCCGTAGCGGGATATCAACGTCTCCTTTGCCCGTGCCTGTGTCGCAGTCGTGGCAGTACGCGCAGCAGTTGGTGCGCCAGCAGGTCGCGACACCGCATCTGAATCAGATTGGCGTGGATAGAGCGTGAAATAAGCTTCTGGCGGCTGTGAGGGCATAGATGAATAGGGACGGATAAGAGGAAACATAAGAGCACGCACTGCGTCAAGAAAACCGCGCTCGAGAATCTTGTTGGTCGTAAGTTCAACCGAACCCGTGCGAAGAAGATCGTAGTGAATATTGGCACTATGGAAGACAAAAGTCAAGCATTCTCCTTCATATGTATCTTTCATATGTTGGATGGACGAACTGAGGGATATCGGGGAACATTCCGGTTACGGTTTCTACCTGAGCCGGAGAGTTCAGCGGGGCTAATGTAAAGGTCGAATAGGAGCCATGCCATTTCTGGAGTCACTTTTTTCGGCCTGAAGCGCAGTGCACGGGCAGCTGCTTGCTCTGTCGTAGACTCGCCACCTCATGTAATATTGAATGATAATGGAGAGGCAACGGAAGAACGTGACGCACTGGAGGTTGTAGCCCAACGTACAATTAGAACAATGACGGCAAAAGCGACGACAACATTGACAACTTCTCCCATGTTCCAAAAAAGCAGTCTTGAACTATAATTGGTGTCCGAGTACCACTAGTACTTTAACTACCAGCAACAAGCTGAGGTTGAGGATGATGTGGCTGACCAGAGTCACTCGGCCACTGCCGAGCCAATACACAGTTTCTTATGTCAGCCTAACACAAGCCCGTCGCCCATCCGAACAATCTCACTCAACACCGCGTTCTCGTTGAGAAGCACCAAGTCGCGATCTTTTCCTTTCTCTTTCTCCTATTAGTCGATAAGTTTCAGTTTTCAATTTCTACCAAGTATTCTCAAGGCAAACCTTTGGTCCCGGAGTGCTCGAAAAGCGATTCAACACGCGGAATGGCATAGCCTTGGTGAGACTAGGGTCCCATATAGCACCAAACCGATCACCACCTAATGGATCGTGGAAAAACTTGGCTGTATCAGCATAGATACGCTACTCGATTTGGTGAGCCATCAGGACGGCAACAGAGAACGCCCCCTTGCATACCGTAAGATCATCGAGATATGCCTGTACCGGGTCGAAACCAGGCCGCAGCGGCACTTCTCCATCCGCGGATGGGTCATAGACGTGCTTACCGGTCCAGATGGAGGGATTTGCTGTTACATTCTGAAAATACCGCGGGAGCACAGCCGGTTGGAGCCTCACGACGAAGTCGTAGTCCTCTTCTGGATGAATGAACATACCCTAAAGCACGGCCCGAAATTTCAAATAATGAGGGTCGAGAAGCTGTCCGAGCTATCTGAAAAACTCACGGAGACTTCTAGCACACCCGATTCCACACCTTGTAAGTAGGCGTGCGTTGCTTGAGCAAGAGCACGGACCCGCCGTGCCGCAACAACATCCGGCGCATCTAACGTCCACATGTATCCATCAGGATCGGCCTCGGTCTTCAAGGACCAAACACCTTTCGCCCCTGCTGCTGAACTCGAATATACGTCAGGTCCTGGATCGGAGGAGGCGAATAGTGGTACGGTCATTCCTTCTGACCCATCCCAATCACGCAACAGGCGAATGACGCATGCAAAACCCCGCTCGCGGGTAGTAGGAGTCCGCACAGAACCAACGCCTGCGAATACAGCGGCGCAGATTATTTCTACTGCCTCTTCACTCACGTGCAGCCGCAGAAGCCAGTGAGCTGCCAACCAGCGCTTCACCAGGCGCACAGTGCCTCCAAACGCCGTGAACTGATGGTGGAGAGCAGCGACGGCGCGATGATGTCGTGGTGCAGCAATAAAACGTCGGGTGTACGATCTGCGGGCAATGCGTGCGATCTCTAGGTCATGTGGCGAATATGCTGCAGGTGGGGAGTGAAGGATCCGGTCCAGTAATGTGGCCTCACGATCATGCCAGATGCGCAAAGCAAATGCCCAACCATCTGCTGTGGTAATCTCAAGCTGCGCCTGATCCGTCGTTTGCGGGACGCCAGTCGGGGATACAATAGCAACCCGTGCGAGAAGACCAGGCATAGCTTTGGTCAATGCTTGCGCAATCCTATCCATGAAGGCCATTTTCATCTTCTGTATAGCCACCAGGTCATCAGGCCAACGTGCGGACTTTTCGAATTCAAGATTGAGAGACATGAGTGGGACATATCTTGAGCAGAGCGGAAGGTTTAATGCAGCGCGCGCTGGCACAGAGACAGGAGCGAAGACGCTTGTATACCGAAGCTCCGGGGCAACTGGGCTGATATTGACGACGACCAATGGCAACTCCTTGCTGATTGTTTTGATGGAGCTAGTAACCTTCTGAAACGCCGTAAGAGCTGTCTTGAATCCCGAAGCAAGATACTGTGAGGCTATGGATGGGGGAAGCCGGAGAAGCGCATCAAATCCAGATTGCCATGAACTCACGGCATCGCCGCGAATACCAAAATGTAGGTCAAGAATGCGTCGTACGATCATCGCCGGTATATGTGTGCATTCATCCGAGTCTCGAACGTGCCAGACGACGCTCTCCGTTATGCTCCCGTCCTGGAATCGTCGGAGCTCAGCCTTGTTGCCCCATAATTCGCGGAACGCCTCTGTGGTACGGGAAGGCGCCTCCGCAGCCACAGGCCCATGATCCACGAGACGGAACGCATGCTCTTGATCAAGTATCAGCCCAATAAAGACGGTTGTTGGGGTAGTGGAAAGTGCCTCGGATAAAGCACGCTGCTGTGTCGACCGGTGCAGGATTGATAGAGCCTTCACCCGTGAACCTAGTGCATCACGCAAACGCGTGGACAGAGAAGCAAGCAGGGCGCTTGGAAATGAGCCATTTTCCAATACGTCATGAACGGACAATTGCGTCGAGGTAGCGGTCGATAAATCGGCGCTGAAACGCAGAGTCAACAATTGGACAATTCACGGGAGGGTGAAAGCCTACAGGAGTACGATATCAAAACGGGAGGCGAGGTCCCTGTGGTCGGTAAGGAAAACTTCAGTGAATGGATCACCAACTGGAGTATTCACGTCTAGCGCCTCCAACGTGACCCGTGCATCATGTTTAAGCTTTTGACAAATCAGTGACACGGAATCAACAAAGGTAGACACTTGCCATCTCAATGGATGTGAGAGGCACCCCAGCAAGGACGTTGACACAAGTAGAGTCGACCAAAACGGCTTCATATTTCCCAAAATATTCTTCGGGAGGGAACTGAAAAACCGTATCCTTTAGTACGACAGCCAAGCGAGGTTCGACTCCGACGGACCAAATTATCTTTACATTTCACGAAAATAGGGTCCTGAGAGAAGTCATGTTGAGCTGGAAAATGGTCAGTCAGCATTCGCTTTGCGGCGGTTAGCACATACACAAAAAATCCAGAGCAGCCCTGAAGAGTTGGTATGAACTGAGGCCATTCCCTAATGGGCGTCTCCTTGCTGTTGTTCTTCCGGAAGGTCCCTCCCCACGGATCAACAACTCCAGTACTGCATTCCACCAAGGACCCGCACCCTCAAAGCCTCGAATGTATGTCCGTTGGCCTTCGCCATACCCTCGTTGATTAGCCCACACTCGCAAGAGGGAGAACGCATCACGGTACGCAGTGACATCATCCTTTAATGTATTTACCGACAAAACATGGGGTCGAGGAGAGAAGGTAAGCGTGAGAACAGCATTGTACAATGGCGTGGGGACATTCTCATGACTTAAGTCTGCCGAATCAGAAATGTGGATTCGAAAATTGCTCCGGGTCGGGATAGCCTCGTTCGTGGAATTGGAGAAGTGTGGAAAGTGTAGGAATTATTCGCACTACTGCATTCAACTTTGAAAAATCAGTGTGTGTGTTGTCTGAAGAACCGTCAGCATAGTCAACGAGGTAATCTGATATAATGAAGAGGTACCATGCCTGGGCCGCAGGATCAACGTGGTCAGCCGAGGGTCTCCTCTTTTAGACTCGTAACAAACATCAACGTCGAGCCCGTTCAAGGGATCTGATACGTGGTTGGCAATTACAGCAAGGTAAAAGGCTCGCTTGTGGAAGAATCGACTATTCAGATAATCTTTGGCCTGGAACAAGCTCTGTTTCACGGATAATCAGCAACAGATAAGCATCACCCGGAAGATAGACGTGCCGAAGGCATTTCCACAGCCAAGTCGATGACCCATGGCTCATCATCTGTATGCTTGGTGGCTACATTGTTAATCCAGCTCCCAACAACCGCGATATTCGATGGTCTGTCAAACGCGACCTTCCAATTGGCATCTTCAGTCGGAACTGGGAGGGGATAAGGAACGGAGATAGTTTGTAGAGATGAGGCATTTCCACTTCGCGAAAAACGTTTCTCGGAGCTAGTCAAGAATAAACCCTCGGAAAGAGCTCTCGAAGCCGCCAAAGGATGGAGAGGTTCGATGGACGGAAGAAACGACAGACATGCGTGAAGAGAAAAAAGGAGTTTGTCGATGAGTTGTCTACGTGAATCTTTCGGCCGAACATTTGGTAGAAGTGCATCAATCTGGGTGCTCGTAAAAAGTGAGGCAACATGAGACACCATAGAGGACGACAAGACTCACCTGGAACTTGAAAGAGCTAGACATAAAGAGATCTTGAGCCGTCTTTATAGCTGTGATCTCCGCTCCCGTTGGAGGCTTGTGTGCCCTGCTACCCGAGGTACACAATTGGGCAGTCTCCCCAACACTACTTGCACAAATACCATGCCATGATTCTTCACCTGCTAGTGGGCTACCGCAGACATCCGACAAATCACTGTCAGAGCCAAGGGATTCACTTGATTCATTCTTTTCGTAGTCATCGGCTGCCTCACCCGGGCCCAGGGGGGACGGGCCATCAACACTCTCCTGTGATTGCAGTCGCTTCTGCGAGATTGAGTTTGGTAGGCGTGCATCAAGTGACAACGTACTTTTGATACATGGTTGTCGGGCTCATAGGTACGACTCCTTTTCAGATTTGAAGGCATTCCACGCTCGTTACAATCCTGTGCGCGCCGTACGGGCTGGATAAAGTACAAAATATAAAGAAAGTGGATTCGGATGCGGCGGAGCTCGCCGGGCCGTAGAACTTTTAGGACCCAGAACTACCATTGACCCCGGGACTTGATCGGACCCGGTCGGACTCGGACTCGGACCGGCGCCAAACAGGGCTCTGAGAGACACAGCGGCTTTCGCCTTTCTCATATACACAACCCAGCGCTGCCTCACCCCTTCATGACCCTCCGTTGCTCTCATTTATATACGTCCCTGAGAAACCGTATCTCCCGTATAGTCAAAAAACTTTTGTGCAAACGCCACATAAGGAGGTTAGCTAACTCGTTTCTTTACGTGTCCTTCCACCGTCCGATTTGTCCTCCATCCGCGACTAACGCGTTGCATGCTCTGCCACTTTTCTGTATAACTTTTTACTTGTGGCAAGGAGCTGGGAGAAAAGTCTCTCATATCTGAGCATGGCCCGCTACCTTCACTCTGCCTGCGGCTTTACTTCTGCGTTGGTGAGGAATATGCTAACCAAAGGATTCAGGAACACCCATTCATCACGAGTTTCCCTTGTACACCGCCGGACTTATGATCATATCCGCCTCCCCCCGGAAATATGGCACATCATTATCCGCGAGGCCACTTTCATGACGCCGGATCCTTTAGACACCACGGACGAGTTATCCTTCCTCGAGGCAACCTCCCTTCACCTTCCAGCATATCGTGCATCCATGCGCTTCAAGATGGCTCTCTCTTCAGTCTGCAAGCGATGGAACGCGTTTGTCAAGCCATTCCTCTACGAGTTCGTGTGGATCAGCCGAGCGCAACAGGCTAAGGCACTCGCCCACACCTTGCTCCTCGAGTTCGTCGACGGCACAGGGTCCAGTGGTCGTTTCCTTAGGCGGTTACACATCGAGACACCGGTATTGGAACGCTGCGCGCCAGCGGACTTGCACACCATCCTGGAGTACTCACCACAATTAACCGTATACACCGACCATCAATCCGTTCAACGCAACCGCTATGATATTCCAACCGATCCACGTTGTCGACCGGAACGCCTTCTCTCTCTTCTCGCACACCCCCGCAGTCAGTTACGTAGGCTTTCATGGACAAACTATGATGACCAACCCTTCCAACAACGCATGTCTCCCCTACAGCAAATGCGCACAATGCGTCTCGAGTACCTCGAACTTTCGTCCTGTTCACCGAATTTCCGCACGTTGTTCCCTAATTTGACACCCGGTACGGGTATCAATGGAATGGCGGAGATGCCAATGCAGCTACCAGCACTTAAGAGCCTGAAGGTCAGTGTCGATAACGACATGTTTGCGGCGCTTGCTACCTGGGATATGCCAACGTTACGCAATTTGTCGGTTGTCTCCGCGGACTTCGGTTATACCGGACCGGGATTCTATCGATTCCTGGAGGCTCACGGAAAATCAATCAGGCAATTGGAGCTGGGACACTCCTCGTCAATAGTGGAAGAACATTACTTGACAGCACCGGGCAGACCAAGGACTCACGACTCCTTCTCACTAGCCCGGTTGTGCCCAAACGTGACAGAGTTGATCTGTTCAGCAGAAGTAGAATGGAACTGGGAGTCACCGGACTGGATCGCACCTCACGTCCTTCTACCTCATCACCCGCGTGTGGAACTTATCGCTATACGAGACATCGATACGCGTATAACGGACGCACTTGGCATGGGCCTTTCGGGTGACGACGGCTCAGCATTTTTTCCTCTTCTCGAACAGATGTCCTCCCTCCTCCGCTACGAGGCATTTCCTGCCCTTAAATACTTGCGCGACCTCAGCGTTGAATCCACGATGCTTCGCGTCCGCCGACCGCACCCAGCCATTCAGAAATTCTGGCACAGGGTCCTCGCTCGATGCCAGGCGCGCGGGGTATGGCTCGAGGACCATGACGGTGTCAACATTACTCTTCGCGGACTCAAGCGTGCCAGCCTTGTGTAGGGATAGTAGTCGCTGGGATTCTGGGAATTACTGTTATTTTTTTTGTTTGTGGTAACAATTGCCTTGGTCTTGTGGATGTTATACCTTGCATTGTAGGGCTTGCCCATCATTCACTAACCGCCATCCATTGTACAATGTAATTGTAATAATTGTCTTCCCAACACACAGTAATCTGGGTATTAGGTTAAGTAACTCTTAACGCTTACTAAGACTGCCCACCAACCGTGTCATTTGCACATGACCTCGATTGAGCAATTAGCTAGCCAATACGGAACTCCTCTGCAACGTCCAACAACTTGGTTCGATTCTCGGACAACGCAATGGTAAGGACTTGATTTCCGATAGGGTCAACCTGTTTCTAATGCTATAAATAGAATGGCGATCGTCTCGAACACCTCGTTCTCTCGGGTGAACTCTTTCATGACCATAGTCGGTCTTCCTCACCGGCGCGCTCTGCTTCACCCGAGAGCGATGACCATGGAAATGAATTCGGTGGATCATGGAGTAGGCAGGTAGATGAAGGAGTCGATGCATATTCACAACAAGTCGACTCGATTGGTATGGGCCCAGGACGAACGGGCGTAAAAGGCGTCATTCGCGATCGCAATGAAGCCGCAGCACGCGAACGTTCTAGAAAGGCGGAAGAGCTAGCGGAACTGGCTGCTCGAATGGAACGTGCGAATCTAGGAGGGAAAACGTTGCTCGAAGAACGGGACGAGCCCATTACTCTTGAAGGGCGGCAGCGGGGACGGTTCGGACATCTACGCGAGGTCGGGTTATCGGGGTTTGTCCCCGCAGTGGAGGAGGATCGAAACGTGTGGGTGGTGGTGCACATCTATGATCCCGTGAGTGCAGTGACCCATGTGCTTAGATTGACGCCACCGACTCACCTATGCTCTCTTTCCCTCTCTGGTTGCTATTAAGTCACTGGATAGATGCGATACCATTGACGATCGGCTCATTCGCTTGGCTCGTGAAAATCCAAACACCAAGTTCATCAGGTGTCGCGCCTCCGCAATTGGATTTGCACTGAATTCCCAAGCAAAGCCTCGAAGTTTTCGTTCACCCTCGTCAACTTATCTATCCAAGTCGCGTACATCACCTAGGTTTGCACACCAGGACGACGATGACCCGTACGGTAGCGACACAGATGAGCTCACTGGCATCGATGTACTCAACAAGGATGAAGATGAGGATGTGGATGAAGAGGATGTAGACACAGACATGCTCCCCACGATACTCGTCTATCGCTCGGGTCAGCTTGTACATAATTGGGTACGAGTAGATTGGGAGGCTGGTTTGTTGGGTATAGATGAACTTCTCGAGCGGTGCGTTGATTTATATGCTATTCACTGGAAGAACCTCGACTTACTGAGCACGGTAGTCACGATATCATTCAGCCGATACATACTAGGGGATCCCTGAACGTACCTCTGAACGATGAGGGCGATTTGGTCTTCAGCACTCCAAGTCCTGTCGAGGAATTATAAACGAACCAGTGCATTAACCTCCACGATGTCTTCCAAGTATGATCGTGGGTGCCTGGCAGTACAATTGGCATGTGACGAGCAATCGCGGCCATCATTACCCAAGAATGTGGAATACGTACATTTCAGCACCGTGACTTCTCGTGGTTCTGTATTATTGGAGCCATCAGAGGCAGCTATCTGTCGAGACATGACGCCATGAAATTCGAACATCACCGTACTCAAGCGGTCAAAAACTGTTGATATAATGCAGAGAATTGGGACTCTTTAATTTGTTGACCCCA
The DNA here is from genome assembly GCA_022884055.1 of Russula griseocarnosa. Lineage (NCBI taxonomy): Eukaryota > Fungi > Basidiomycota > Agaricomycetes > Russulales > Russulaceae > Russula > Russula griseocarnosa. The sequence continues at coordinate 50,788 of JAGKRU010000047.1, forward strand.
GCTCCCGCTTCTTTAGAGTCCGAGCGAAGAGACAACGAGGACAAGCTAGTCCTGGCGTTGGATAAACGAGCTCAGATCTCTTGCATGTGAGACAGTTCCCGACTGATCGTCGGGCTGGACGGCCCGTGACTGTATTTTGCTAAACTTTATACGGTACCTCACGCTTAACTGCCAAACGATGCAAGGCGTCGATTACTTGGTCAGGTACTTATGGTCGAACTATACATAGCGGTGTTACATGGATTACCTTGTTCCATTCATGTAATGAATAGTCGGGGTAATGTTACATCACGAATATGATTGTTAGTAGACCTAAGATACTGATTAAAGATAGTTCTGAATGGCTTGGAGCCGCCTCGGGGCTACGTGAAATCTGTGACGGCAGGTTAGAGTGAGGAACACCTGTAGTATTTGTTCTTGTAGGCGGAGGAGCGCTGGAATGCGCTGCCTCGGAAGTCGCTGGGAAAATATCAATGAGATTCTACAGTATCTGATCGAGAGTAACGTACAAGGAATATTGCCACCGAATGTAGCACTATGAAACTGAACTGCAGCTTGTAGGCGCTGCGCAGCATCCGGAGGTACAGTTGAAAGGAGTCCCACTCGAGGTTGGTCTTGTGAGGGATGCGTTAGATTTCCGTAATAGAATGCAACAATCACGCTGGTGGGTGTGTCGGTGACTGCAATCAGATCAGCAGGCCTGCTTACGATTTCAAAAATGGGTCGCCAATGCTCCAGCTGTATAAAAAGCCTGAGCTCGGAGGATCCGTAGGAGCAATGTTGGGGGTGCAGTGGGAGGTAGCATCTTCAAAGATCTGGGCGCCAAAGTCACGTGGGTCAACTGGGTAAAATCTTCCGCCGATTTGAAAAGTAAGTGTATGGGCTTCAGCGCAGTCATAGGTATCACCCCCGAGCTGCGAAGTAATTGCGTCAAGAACGTCTCTAGGGCCGCGAATCAGTGCATTCCCCTGTATAAGAAAAACTATGAGTTCTATTTGAAGACCAAGCAAAGGACGAACTGTGTCAAGCAGGGCAGTCAGAGTGACGTTTGATGCGGTGAGGGATGACCGTGACAACTTCTGCCCATCAAAATATACGTCATCAATCGCGACTTCCCAAGTAATGGGGTAGATCTGATTCGACGTTCATTAGAGTAGAAAATACACGTGCGCTCAGATGCACCTACCTCATCGGGAGACTCCTCCGGCGCTGGAAGCCCGCCCTCCGCAGTGGTGTAACCGCGTAAAGGGACCCAAGTCAAGTCCTCCATAGCTAAGCCTGCTGGTAATTCGCCAATTGAGAGCATACCTTGATTTCCGCCAATATCAACGGTATTTCGCTGCAGGGATATAGCGACAACTGGTGAAGCTAAGGCTCCGGTCAAGATGAGTCGAGGAAGAAGCGGGCCGTTACTAGCAAAGCTCGCAAGTATGTCATCCACGCTAGGAAGCAGCGATTGGTCCAAATGATTCAGCATGGTCGAAGTAGGATGCCCATGGATACCCGAGAGGTCGGAGAAGACATGAGGTCGGAAAGACGAAAAATTCCGAGCCTCAAGACTGGTTTCTCTTGCCATTCTGGAGGCGAGTAACTTGTTCCAAATCACACTGTGGTAGATCATACCATGAGCACAACTAAGAAAGGGTAACGAAGTGATATATTCTGAAGAAGCTATGTTCCGCACTTTGATACTCCGCCGTGTTACCAAACGCGCGGAAAGAGAGGTAATGATCGGCGTGATGGGGGCGACAGGTGTCCCAGATACATCGTAAAGACGATCATTGTAGGGTGACTCCGGCAAGCCAGACGGACACGAAATGGGAACCCACCCCCGGATGACGTTACCACGAAACACAGATTGATAACCACCGTACGGCATCACTGACTCACCTGTTAACCGGAAAACCAAGGCCAAATACTCCGACAGAGCCTGACTGTACTACATTTGTATTTGTTTCCAAGATTGCGGCAAGGTACTGATCTTGAAGCCGCAAGCCAGCAAGATCGACGACGTCCACCCCAACTAGGCCTTGAGCAAAGGTTCCAGTCAGGGAGTCACCATACTCAAGACGGACATCAAGCCCGCTTGGCTGGAAGGAGGTCAAAGGGTATAACGGGAGAGAGGTAGCGAAACAGTCAGTCAAGCAAGGACTAGAGAGCACCCAGAGATCGGAAGAGCCCGTATCTGGCGGAGTGTGAAAAAAGCCGGGCGGTACACGTTACAATGGAATAAAACTTTACCGATGACGAGCGGTACAAGCGTCTCGCCTACTTGAACTAGTACATTGTATGTTCTGATTCCGCAATGAGCTGGCTGCGGTAGCGCGTTCAAATACGCACACATCAAAATAGTCTCCAAGACCTATGGCGCCTCCCTTCCGTACCCGCTGAGGTGTGCTTGTATTTATCTCCCGTCTAGATAATGGGAGATGAAGCCCGGGCGCTCGTGGACTAGTGGCAGGCAATAATAAAGAGCTTGCTAGTGGCCAAGGTAGGTTGATGAGATGAAAGAGTGGTAGAAGTACGCTGATCCGCCGCGGCATAAAGGAAAGAAGGGAATTGGAGTCGGACTCAGACGAGATGGTATGGTAGTTGTATGCGGTGAGGCTTAACCGGACCGTTTCAGTGGAGTGGCGGCGACACGTGCTGTCTTTCAAGTCGTCGTCCTTCTGCTCAATCTACTTTCAACCAAGATAACACACTCTATCGTCGGCTGGAGTATGGAAGCTTGAGCCCTTAGGGTCAAAAGGACCTTCCAAACCTGCCATCCATTCCGAAAATCGGGCTAGTTGCTGATCAGAATGGATTACACGCTATCAGAACAACAACAACAAGAAATCACCGCTCTGAAGTCCATTTATGCCGACGACTTTAGAGAATCCCAGCCTAGGGCCTGGAAAGTATGTTGTACTCGAACTAGTTTCAAATAATTAGAAATGGAAGTACTCAATGACTGCTTTCATGCCCAGGGGGCGGCAAGGCTACCCGAGTTCATCATCAAGATCACACACCCAAACACTGAACACGCTACTAAGATCTACTTTCATTTACATACCATGTAAATAAATTCCTGCAGTCAATGATTCCGGCTCAATCGCACTTTCATAGATTTCCCCGGACTTACCCTACAAATGCACATCCAATTTTTACTGTGCAGCAACCCATCAGAGGCATTCCAGATGATTGTATCACGAAGCTGTCAAATTTTATTCAGACTGAAGCGCGACAGTCTCGCGGGACAGAGATTGTCTTTCAGGTGAGCAAACTCTTGAACTGATTGATTTTGAAGGTGGCGCGCCATTCTAGGACTATCTCGCCTCTGTACCCTCAATCTAGGCCCTTCGACCCTACATAAATTTTTAATCCTGACTACCATAAAATACAGGTCATTACTTTAGCGCAAGACTGGATTGCCAATAACATCTCGCCTCCTGTTGAAGTCATCGGTTCTTTGGCATCGGAGATGATAAGACGAGCATCAGTGGAAGAGCAGGTGAGTGTCCGGTTGAGGTATGTCATGTTGTTTATTGAGGATGCCGACTCCATCAGGCAAAGAAGCAACGTGAAGAGGCTGAAGCGCGAGAAGAGGAGGAGCGCAAGCGTCTTTTCGCTGAGGCATTCAATGAGCAGATACAAGCAGATGCACATCGGCACCAGATTGAACGCGAGAAGCACCGGGCGCGCCATCGGGCACAATCTGATGCGACAGAGGTTCCGGAAGAGCTCGCTGACGGCATGCTTACCCAATCCTTCGATCGTGAGATCGTCGCGGATGAATTGCATTTCCGTGCCGTTAAACTCTTTCATCCACGACATGGTCAGTTGTTATTAAAAGTCTTTTTCCTTAAACTTATGTTACTGCAGATTGTCTTGGTACCGTTTATCAAGCGGAACCTATTTGCGATGACATTGCTGCGTCTCTTCCGCTCGAGCTTCATCTGGTTACATTCGACACGCACTACTACACCACACATCAAGGCCGTAAGAAGCTTAAACTCATTCAAGAAGAGGTCCAGCGTGTCATAGGGATTCATCACGAGAATGTCATCAGATTGTATGCTGTCAAGCTTACCCTCCCTCAGTCGAGTGGTGCACCCCAGCTGGCGGTCCTCATGGAACAGAAGCCACAGCTAACTTTGCACGATTTATTGGAAGATTGTGAGACACTGCGTGAGGAGCGTGCATCAGTACGTGAGTGAGGGACACAAATAACTCGGTCTGACACTGTGAAAGAGTTATCTCACCCAAATCCTGGCCGGGTTGAATGAGGTGCATACGGCGGATCTTCTTCACAGAGGTAAGCCAATATTCCCTGCTTGGACTCGGGCTTGACTTTTCCCAAAGGGCTTTCCTTACACTCGGTTGGACTTTCGAGCCGGGAAAGGCTGGGCCAATCCAAACTCGTCAAACTCGTCAAGGTCAGCTACTATGTCAAATTGTTGGACCTTCACCGGTCAAATCCCTTCGGACCCAATTCCCTCCCCGCCCTAGATTCGACGAACCTTCCTGAAAGCTGGTAGATCCCACTCTTTAGTGCTGTGTATCCTGGCGCTTATTCACTTCAGGCTCGCGAAGGATGGTCATGACTCGGCACTGATATACACGAAGGCTCGTGACGTCCATTATGCTGGTGTAGTCCTCCTGCAAATGCTTCTTGGGCGTGATGTTGTGGAACGCTTTCCCGATGCACATGCATCGCTTGTGTCTAGTGAGTCATGTCTGGGCGTCATGTATACTGCTTACACCCCACAGCTCTGATATCCCCTCCCCTTCAACGAATTGTGTTGAGCATGGTCTCCCAAAAGAAGAAATATACGTCATGTGCTGCCCTTCTCGTCGAACTAGCTCAAATCTCGTTCACGAAATCCCGCCCAGTTGCGATACCAGCTTCCGGTATATTAACAAGAATTAGCTTTTGAATGTAGCGCTAATAACTGTTGGTCAAGATCCGAGGACACCTGTCCCCCAAGCATATGGGAGCTCACCTGAAGTTGACTATTTTAGAGCACCAATTCAAAGACGGCAACAAGCGAGCCGATGGAAGGAGGACTGGGAAGAACTGGAACTATTGGTACGAGTGTTCTTCCCTTAGACGCCCTGTCAACCAGGCATCTTAGTGAATGGCAGGGTCGCGGTGCATTTGGCTCCGTGGTCAAAGCGCGTAACAAAATCGACTCTCGTGTCTACGCGGGTACGATTATATCAGCCGATAGCTGCATAGTGATATATTTGACACCTTCCCCAGTCAAGAAAGTACGCTTACGGACTCCGAATACGGACAACAAGATCTTACGAGAAATAAACGCACTGAGTCGCCTGTCCCATCGGTTCATTGTGCGTTACTATACCGCGTGGTTCGAGGATTCGGAGTTGGTGTCTGCGACTGTGTCTTCAGACGATTCGGGTGATGACACCGCGGATGATGCAACGTCCGTTCTTAGTGGCATTATTCGCCGCGATGGCTCCTCGGATCCGTTTGGTATAGACCTCGATGACCTCGGTTCAGAAAGCCGTTCCTCCACGTCATTTCCGAGCATCCATTTCACGGGATCTGGTTCCGGCGGCACAGAGGGCAGTGATGGGGACATTGACGGAGATGAGACTGAAGCTGATGAGCTCGCGGAGATGTTTGAAGCCCCACGGAACGGTTCTGCGGTTATCAACGTAGTGCCTCGCACGCCGCCCGCCCCTAGACCTCGCACGCTTTACATCCAGATGGTTAGCTTCTTTACTTCAACACGGATATGACCCTAACGTTTAAGCAGGAGTTCGTGGAGCGGCAAACACTCAGAGAGGTAAGATGCCCTCCGATACACTCCGTCTACTGTCACCGACAAGGCGCAACCCTTAGCGCATAGCAGAAGGTCTCTCTGAGGACGAAGCGTGGCGTTTATTCCAACAGGTCGTTGATGCACTTGTTCATATGTCAAGCTTGGGAATTGTCTGTGGTCAATTCGATAATATTCAAATTACTAACTGGACCTCAGCTACACAGAGATATCAAGCTTACAAATATTTTCATTGGTGCGATAGAAATACTTTGTGTAGCCGACATTCATCTGATTTGTTAACCAGATGGTAAAGGGGATTGCAAAGGTAGGTTCTCGAAAGCCGAACAGCTTACGGCCATGTTAACGGACTGTTTTGCAAGTCGGCGATTTTGGCCTTGCTACGTCTAGTCTGGCTGCAGCAGTCGACCCATCCGAACTGGTTCCGCACGCAATCACAACCGACGCTGAAATGACGCTTGGTTAGTGCATAGTCATTTCACGTGTCAGCCATCTCATTACCATTTGCAGAGGTTGGGACCAAATTGTACATCGCTCCTGAAGTCCAGTCACCGAAAAAGGGGCCGCGGAATCATACCAAGGCGGACCTGTATAGTCTCGGGGTAAGCCTGTACATGCCTGCATTCGGGTATTGCGGTTACTAAACCGCCTTCAGATTGTGTTTTTCGAGATGAACTACCGCTTCTCAACCGGAGCAGAGCGTATTGCTGTCATAGAAGTATTGCGTAGGAAGGACATAGTCTTTCCTGTTGACTTTAATCGAACACGTCAGAAGCAGAGTATGATTTTCCGGCTCAGTACCCATTCGTCCGATTTCTCATTAATACACTGTAGTCATCACTTGGTTGCTCAAACACAACCCGGACGAACGCCCCACCGCCCTTGAGTTGTCTCAGAGCAACCTACTTCCTCCTAGATTGGAGGACGAATACTTCAAAGGTGCTTTGAAGATGATGAGTAAGTTATCAAGCAAGGTCCCGAGTAGATACTCATACGTCGCCTAGCCAAAACGGATTCCCCTCACCGTCAGACGGTTCTCGCAGCACTCTTCAACCAGAGTTCCCGGGGTGTGCGCGGGTTTCTCTATGACAACGATGTGGAACATCCGGAACATGCGTCACTGAATGGAATTGTTCGCGACACGTTGGCAACCATTTTCCGCATGCACGGCGCAATTGAAATGGAGCCACCGTTAATGATGCCAGCGACCGATAACAATGAGGATACGACACGTGTGCTATTTGTGGATAGACATGGAGAAGTCGTGGTACTTCCAAATAATGCATTGATCCCGTTTGCACGCGTCGCAGCAAGAAACAACCTCAAACGAATCAAGAGATTTCACATTGGCGATATCTATCGCCCCAAGTAAGTCTCAATCTATAAGGTCATCTTCTTCTCCGCCCTCACCAGCACGCCAGCCTGGTTGCAGGGCATCCTAGGGTCTTCAAGGCTGCCGTCTTTGACATCATTTCCACGGATGTAACCAATAGCGGTCCAGTGTCGATTGCAGAATCAATCACCATCATGAATGAATGCCTGGATTCGTTTCCAAACCTTTCACAACATTATGAGATACACATATCTCATTCAAAGGGTAATGCCTCTGATTAGTACTGCCATCTTTGTCGCTGACTGTTACTAAGTTATTGAGCTGGCATTGAGCCGGGTCCCACGTGATATCCGTGAATCTGTTATCGAAATAATCACGCAAGCCAAGTCGACCTGGGCCCAGAAACGAGCAATGCTTCTCAAAAAGGGTCTCCTGCGAAGTACAGTGGACGAACTCGAAATCTTATGCGATACAGGTGTGGTCCCTCTCGGGTTTCTGACGTTTTGTAACCCATTCAATGGACGTAGATGAGGACCTCGTAACACTCGTTGCTCGACTTGAGAAGGCCTCGCCGCCTCTTTTGACTTTGATGTCGCCTTCCCTGGACGAAATAAAGCAAGCAATTCGATACGTTGCCCTTGCCGGAGTCACGAGGCCTATATTTTTGCATCCTTTGATGATAAGCAGCCACAATGCGTACTTCAGGGACGGCGTATGTTTCGAAGTTGTCAGACGAAGCAAGCGGAGTGATATCTTGGCTGCTGGCGGCCGGTTAGTAGATCTGGCTATGGTCACCTCGAGTCATCTAACGCCGTACCTTTAGCTATGACAATCTCATATCCCAATTCTCTTTGCCAAAAGCTGGCGGCAGCGACGTTTGTGCCGTTGGGCTGCAGATCTCCTTAGAGAAGATCCTTATTGCCTTGGCAGCGTATCAGGCGATTTCTGTTAAGAATCTTCTCAAGGAGCAACGCTCTTTTGGTTTTTGGAGTCCAAGGCGATGTGATGTGTACATCGTGTCCTACCAGCCCGGATATCTCAGCGAGAGACTCGAGGTTGCGGCACTCCTGTGGAGACATGACATCAGTGCAGACGTTATGTACGAGTCAGGTCTTGACAACGAACACGAAAACCACTTCGAATTGTGTCACAGAGAGGGTATACTGTGTGTATCTGCACCTTTCTTCCTGACTTGTCGTTGTAACGCTCCTAGATTCTCCGTATGTCCGCGCACGCGTGCTGCGCGGCGCGATCAGCCCGCATTCAGGATCAAAAGTATTCTTAAGGGTACGGAGTATGACGGTGGGTAACTTCCGCAATTCTTGTCAGGATTGTCAGGTTACAGTCGTCTTGCTCTTATGGTTTAGTTTCGAGACCAGAACTTGTACCATGGCTCCAGGAGCAAATTGCAGAGCAGAAGCGGATTGACGCTGAAACATCTGGCACCGTTATCCAATCCGAACACTCGCAAGGTCCTGCCCGGTCCAAGTGGTCTGGACCCATTCCCGATGTCCAGCTACTGCTGCCTGGGGATGCCCGCAAACAGCGGAAGCAAACGAAACAGATATTTCTTGAGAAAGGTAAGGGGTGGGCTGTCGACAGGGACTTTCCCCACATACGCTCACTTCTTCCTGATACAGCGTTTGAAATGGGTTTGCGGGTTTGCTCGGCCGTTCGATCTGGCATCCCAGTCATTGCTATTGATACTCCGGCCAATGTCTTCGATCTTTTGTGTCAGTCTTCCAGTTGGGTTACAGACGACGAGACTTGGAAAACCGTGGCATCCTCGTTCACTCTCTCGAGTACCGGATATGCTCCACAAATACGCGAAGCCATTTCCCGTCGGCAGGCAGAGGGTCATCGCTTTGTTTTACTGTTTGCTGTCAGAGATGAACGGGTGCACCTGCTTGATTTATGATTTTACGTGACTGAACGATACCTGAGTAGCTGGCCCTCGCACATGTACGACAACCACATTGTATTTATATTGTGTCATTCCTCCATCTATAATTCGACAACAAATTCTTTGACGTGTGTGCCCACTCCTGGCTGGCCGTGTCATCTACAACTGCAATTCAACACAACATACGTGAGTATAAGAAAACGATAGCTAGACAAGATAGCATTGCAGAAATTAGATACGGCACACCAAGATCGTTATATCGGTACTTCCCCCATTTCAGTGAGTTCACACTCTAGACTTGACTACGGACTGGACACAAATTCCGCCATCTCATCTAATCCTTGGCTCCCATGTCGTGCTAAATTTTCTCCGTACGGCGCATCACCTAGTCGATTCATGGTAAATCCGGGAAACGCAGACGAAGGAAACAAGCCTGCAACGTCAAGACTACTGTCTCCGAATATAGGCATCAATCAGCTCCTCAGATGGCATAAACAGCTCTTGGTCGCCACCCGCCGCTGCCCCTCCAGCGGAATCGAGAGAGAATGTTGGAATAAACCTTGGACGCATGCGGGAAAACGAGTGGGATTCAAGTGGGATGTGGGCAAATGCGCAAGGGGGCCCGAACTACAGTGTTTTTACCACTCCTTGTCTCACCACCGCTCCATGTCTCATCAATAAAGAAAGTCTCTCATTTTTTCACTCTACAATTCTCAGCAATGAAACTGAAGGCTGATTATCCTCCCGGGAGGGGGGAAACGGGGGAAAGAGCTGATCCCCCCCGCAGCAAATATGCACGTCGGCTGGGGGTACTAGTATCATCGCCTGAATCAGACTTTCGAGATGATGCATACGATCTTCAAGGGTGGCGGTACGTCTTAGAGAGGTAATTTAAAAGTTATAGAAAAGGGTTAGTTGGGTCTGGTACACCACTGACTTGGACTTGAGAGGATGGCTCCTTTTGTAGGTTCCTCGAAAGTGCAGTACAAGCTGAATTGGCGCCCAGCCCAGACATGCTTGACATGGATGCCCCTCGTCACACTTAGCAGAAGACAATTGACACTTTCATTAGAAAGCAGTACCTGTTTAGCTTAAATCGGCGCTCAAGCCGACTTTTCTAAAGTCGAGTCTTCTGCCTATGTCGATGACATGGTGGCATCATGTATGTACTTTTCAGTGACACACCCGACGGATCGGCGCATTGACAGAAAATAGGTAGGTGGGCAATCGGACTTGATACTGTAGTCTCTACTTGATAAAATAAACCAACTTTTCTGACTACAATACTGGGTATTCGGTCCAGAGGTAAATCAACGAATAAATCCTTAGCATCATAAGTACATATACGCAACACATGAAATCATACGGGCTTGGTAGTTCAAGTCTCGCGAACATTCAATCAAATCAAGAATCGTCGATTGAGGTCCTAACGAAAATTTGGTGTCTGTCCTGACTCATATTGATGACACTTACAATAAGATGGGATGCCGACAACTGCGGCTTTTGATTATATTTACGAGTCGCACGTCGGAGATCTCGTAATAAGTCCTCAAAGGTAAGTCGGGACTTGTTGTTACCTGGTGACGTCAGTACAGCACTCAGCGCTCATCAACGACAAGTGGACCCACTTAGAGCGCTCAAGAATGCATAGCTCATTGCACCCACGGCAATCCCCCCACCTTCATGTACATCCGCGGCAGTACCCGCATCTGTTGAGCCACTCCAGCAGATCACCTCAGCCGGACTAGACTTTTGTGCAATGAATTGCGGTTTTATACTGCTATTCTTGACACGACCGTCTGAATGATACTATTGCGCCTAAGTGAGCCTCGCGCACAACAAGTGAAGGAGTCGTTACGCACGGGGAAAGGTATGTCTATTGGAAACAATACTCAGATGCAAGCTACAAACGCAATTTTCAATGGACCACCTACCAAGGATAGATCCTGAATGGCATGACTACGCGAGTGAATGGATCATCTACGTGATGAAGAGCGTCACATACGTCAAAAACGGCCTGTTCATCGAGTCAGAGTCAACCGATAGCGGAAACGTGAGAAGACACGCGGCGTACGGTCAGACGGCACCCTGGTGGTAGGGGTCTAATCTACATAACAGTACCATTGGAAGCTGCACGAAAGGGACAGGGAAATGGAGATACCAAAGTCTCATGAAGGTCCTTTTTCAGGAGGTCAGCATTCTCGTCAAGGAAACGAGACTAAGAAACCTCACATCATCGATAATTGTCCCTGTCTGAGCATAGTCCAGTGGGAATATCACTGCCATGATCCATAAGACTGTATATCCGGATGATAATCCATTTGCATTACCCTCGTCATATCCATCGACCTCATCACCGTTTTGGTCAGGTACTCGAGAACCGTGTCCCGAATCTACGCATGTATTGGCAAATTTAGATTTAGATTGGACCCTGTGGGCAAACGCACAATGGATGAATAGCGAATCGTGTTTGTGTGCATCGCGTACAAGCCAGCGCATTGCATTGAGGATGTTCGATCTTGTAGGTGTATTACGGGGATCGCGTGCATCGTCTGTCAGACGAATGATGTCACGAGAGCGGAAGCCCAATCGATCTTCAGAGACGAAGCGAGATTGTCAATTCGATTAGCCTAAAAAAGGCGTTCGTTCTTACCCATTAAGAAACGGTGTATATTTTTGGCATCGCTCACGCAGCCATCTAGTTGGCTATTTTGGCCGGTATAATTGATGCCGATCTTAAGCGCACATTAACTATAGCGAAATGTGTAATGGACACTGTAGACTCACACAGAGTGCCTTTTTGCGTCCTGTACACTTTGAGAACTGGAAATTAGGATGCTCCAACGAGTCTGGGTTCCGGGCGATAAGACGTTGTTCACCCGGGAAATCTGTTGAAACGCGTGGCTAGAAGTTGGTGTTGACAAAAGCACATGAAAGATAAGTCACATCAAAACACGGTAAGTGGCATTCACAACTAGCATTCCAAATTCTTACCTCTCCGTGAGGAACATATCCATGGCTACGGTCGTGGTCACGGCGGCGCTGAGAACGGTTACGTTCCGGTTCGCGGTAGAGCGACCTATCCGCATGATAGCCATTCCCATTCTTATGCTGAGGAGGTGGGATAGGAAGAGGGTCGGGGGAGCCGGATCGCATGTGCCCACCCCCACTCATGATTGACGGTGCTGTCAAAATAGAAGTGAAACGCCAAAAGATACGCGGTGCATCGCTTACGGTGGACGGTTATGTCTGGTGCTTTGCTGCTAGGACGTGACCCACGACGATGTCGAGAGTGCGAGCGTGACACTGAACTAGGGTAAGTGGGGTTGAAGTTCTCACTTCCTGGGGCTTGAACCCCGTCATAATCGAGATGAGTGATAGCGCGCTCTCCATAGTGTAGTGAATGCTGTGTTGCTGGCACAGCCGTATCATGGGCCGGCGGCGGCGGGATACCGAAACCTCTGAGGGTCATTTATACATCAGAGTGGTCAGTGGAGCGGTGACTTATGGGGGCCTGCTCACGGTGGATGGGTCACTCCCTCTTGAAAGCGACCATAGTCGGTGTTCAGGTTTGGGTTTGGTTCCCTGTTGTGACAAGAGTCGGGAGAGAGGCTCGACTAGGGATAGATGCTTACATTAGGGTATTCCCATGTCTAGGAAAGCAATATATGAGTTATCGATAACGAGCGAGGGCAGAATGATACGCACTGCTGCTGCGTATGATATTGTGAGGAAGTTTCTGGGTCTGTGTCGTCCTCGTGCAAGAGAGGACCGGCATCAGAGATGGGGAATGCCTGTATAACTTGGTCCTCTCTCCTATTTTTGCGCTTGCCGGGGATGAAACGACGCCAGCCCATCGTGGACGATACGGGATGAGTGGGAAAGACGGGACTTGAACCTGCGCATAAAAAAGGTCAATCTCAAATAATAATATTACCGCAAACGGCACGTGGCGCGATTCTCGACTAAAATTAAACTTACTTTTGCTTCTCACCGCCCGCATAGCCCCGTCTGGCCATGGCCCAGGATGACTCCGACTCAGAGTCTGGTCTGCCCCAAATCATCTCGTTCTCGACCTCGGCCTCCGTCGCAAAGGGACACCATCACTCCCTAAGAAGCTTCCATGCCGTCGAGAAACGAAAGATAAAAGAAAGAAACAGACGACATGACGAACGTCTCAAGGCACAGGCGAATGCGCGCCGGCGCGTTGCTGCTACAACAGGGAAAAGCAAGCATCATGCGGAGAATCACGAGGCGGAAACAGGTGACAATGAGAGTGGGAGTGACTTGGATCCCCGCCTGCGCTGGCGGATGACTCGTGCCATGGGAGACGCCGAGGAAGAGATGGAAGAAACCGATGGTGCGAATGCGAGTGCGGACGAGTGGGGGGGCATCAACGTTGCAGGTGGAGGAGGCCAAGATGTCGAGATGTCGAGAGGTGAAGGGACGGAAGGAACAGAGGGAAAGTCTCGGAACGCAGATCCCGACTCGAGTGAAGGGGAAGGTGATGACGACGGCCTACAAGCACCATCGAGCAAATACCTTCCAGATCACCTCTTCGTTGCTGCCCGGCCAAAATTGAATCCAGAAAACGATGTTGTGCGAATGTCTCGAAAAACGCCAAAGACACGATCCACTAGAAAACGGCACCCAGTAAGGGCACGCGGAAAAGACGTGGTTGTCGGGTGGGTATCAGTCTCTCACTGCAATATTCTTTTTCTTTTCCCTCCGTTCTATGAATCTGACCCCTTCCCTCAGCTCACGTACAGTTCGCACACTGTCATCATCTCCGGCAAGCGTGCATGTCCGGTCGCAGGGAACGACCCTGCGGCCTGCACATATCGACAAGTTTTTGACCAATGCACTTAGACTTGGGGGAAAAGATAAAAAGATTTCGCCACGTGCCAATGCCTCTCGCTGGGAGAGACGCCCATGTACGTCCTGCATTATCCCCGGCGAAAGCTCGTCACTCATCTGGTCCTGTGTGACTCAAGCCCACCTAGGCGTGATGAAGCGCATGGTTGGTGCACCTGTGACAGGGTTTGCACGCCCAAGCCAACATTGAGTTCGGTACATGAGAGACATTAAAGAATGCCCTGTACTAGAACTACAGCAACACGTTCCTGGGTAGAGACAGGCAATTTTTCGAACCCACGCAGACAAAAGTAATGACTACCTGCGTTTCGACAACTGTGGGAAATTTGGACAAAAGACATCAAGTACGTGAAGATCGTCGCGTCGTAAACCGTGAGCACATTGCATAAACGGCGTTTATACTAGATCGTAAAGTACATCGTGAGTAAGAACAGATATCGGCGCCTCTCGTGATTGTGAGAGCACCCTACATCTCGATACGAGATCATAATAAATAACGAAATTGAAAGCATACCATAGATCAGTAAATCTCAGCATGGGGTCAGTGCGACGGTGATGTGAACTCGGGCACCAAGCAACACTGGTACAGCCAAATCGAATGAAGCTTGTAAGACGGGTTTTGATAGCTTTAAACCTTTATGGGACCAATCGTACGGGCATGGCTGGGGCGACCGCGGGGTCGAGGACGATTGAGGCGCAGATTTTCACCGGGGCTGTACTCCATAATTAGTATAGATCAATGGTAGTAATGCATCAATGCACGTACCCCGTCATTGCCCCGGAGGACGAATCTTTAACTTGGTTTTCCTTGCCGACACCACGCTTAGCCCACCCAAGCACGCTGCGCCGCACGCCAGAGCCAGATCGTGACTGGGAGAGCGAATCAGTGTCACCTTTGGCAGTCTTCCCGGGCACTAAAGAGGAGACTCCGGTTGCCGTTGTGTTGATATTGACAGTACGTTGCTGCAGCGCCTGAGACGCCAATATTGGTGCTGGTGATACTGAGGGTGCTGGAGCTGGCGCTGGTTTTGGCGCTACTGATGTAGCAACTTCCGGGCCCATAGTCAGGGGAGATAAAGAGATTTTAACAGCCCGCTGCGGTTGTGGGTAGGGCGACGGTCGAGAATTAGTGCGTGAGCGGATGCGGCGAAGCTCAGCAGAAAGTGGTCCATAAGTCTTGCGAGAATGTTCTAAGAGCGCTCGCATACCGGTGCGATGGGCAGGCGGTTCAAAAGCTGCTAATCATGTTAGCGGAAGACGTACAGAGATTAGATATACGACGTACACTGCAATGCGTAGATAGAGAACGGCGTATCTTGCCACAGTTGCTTGCTCTCTTGGATAGTGATATCGGCCTCGCCTTTGAGTGTATAGTATTTTTTCAAAGCTACAATCCCGCGCTCGTCCCATTGAAGGGTGGACGCATCATCAGGATCGACAATAATAACACCGTCATCGATGACGGGAGATAAAGATGCCTTCACGGAATCAGGGAAGCCATCGGTGACGGGTGTATGGTTTTCCTCCTCGATAGTCTCATAAACAGATGTACGTGAGATTTGTATACCAGACAGGCGTCGACGATGACCATGACCCTTGGAACGGATCCGGTTTCTTGGCTGCATGATTATTGGGTGGGACATGTTTGTCAGCGAAAGGTTGACACGTGATAGATCGATACTCGAGATGGAATCGCTGGCCACCGAGGAAGTTTCACCGCATGATGACAGAGAAGGTGTATCTAACCCAGAACTAGTTGATGAGTGTGTACCGGACCTCGAACGGGATACCGGTACAGGACGAGAGAAGACAGGTTCTGTCATAACTAAGAAATTGGTTAGTAGGTTGCACGGAGAAATAAACAATCTATTCACAGGAAGTATCCACACCATCGGCGCAAAGACAATGTTCCTCTAAGCTGTCGCGTGAGAACAAGCCCTGTCGCGCGGACATCATACGCTCTTCGCCGAGACCGCTAGGCGATCTCTTGACCTTCTGCGTCGTACTAGGAGACTCAGCCACTTCCTCGCGCTGTTGAACAACATGACCTTGTTGACCCCGCGTGACCGCATTTTTTCTCTTCCCGACGCGTGCAAAGATCGGTGAACCTTCTACGAAGGAGCTCATCGAGCGTCGACGGACACGGCCACCCCCAATCATCTGTGTGTCATACTTTATGATCCAAGTTAATGTTAGAAGGAAAGGCACCTACAGAAATCATAGTATCGTCTTCACACTTAGGGTCAGCCGAAGCCGAAACGCCTTCTGCGCTGAAGAGGGAAAGCGCCGGACCATCGTTAATGCGGAACTGACTCAGAGAGTGAGATCCGTCTTGACTGAACGCAGACTCGAAGGTAGACGAAGTCCTGCGGTTGCTATGATCCATGATCGAATCTCTCGAGTATGACGGGCGTTCATCATCCATAATAGAATCGAAGGAGCCTCTGCATCTGAGACGCTGGTACGAGTCATCAGAAAGCACGCTCTCGGCGGGCGACGCTGTGATCGAGGTGAGAGGGACGCAGTAGTCATGCCTAGAATCGAGCATCTTGTCTCCGAGAGTGGGCCGGGGTGCGCGTGTAGAAATGTCACTCATTACCGAATCAGCCGACAATTCTCGCCGATGACTAGGAGCCCAAGATGAGCGGTTTCCGCCAGCAAGTCCGAATGCAGCGCAACCATGAGCGCCAGAACCGGCACCCGAACCCGAGTCGATCCCTCGGTGCACGCCGAAACTACGATTATAAATGCTGACGGGAGGTGCTATGGAAGTTGTTGAAATAATGGAATCTCGGAATTGGCTTTTGAGCGGTCGCGGGATTCGCGATGTGCCGGGGGCCCGGAAGTAGAAGCTGGACGCGTCACTGTCAACACGCTTGCGACGACGACCGCGCCGGATGAATGAAAATGTGTCATCAACTGATGTCGACATTGTCACAAACGCAGACATATCACAAGAAGCAGGCCGGCTTTGATAGCCATAGTCGAATGGGTCCTTGACACCTGGGTTGATAACCCTACCATATGAAGACACAGATGCGATGCTGATCATAGAGTCTCGTGGCATCTGATTGCGTCGATGGTTGAATGATGGAGGGGGATAGAATGTTGGCCTATTTTCAACGAACTCAAATCCACGCCGTATTTCATCAAAGGACTCGAGCCCCTTGAAACTAGTTTGGGATGATGCACGAGAGTGCAAGCTGTACACATCCATTCGTGAATCACCGTGCCTCGAGTGCCTCGAGCTGGAATCTGAATTTACACGACGGCGAGTAGACGGATATGAAGAGGGAGCGCTCATGGCCTGAGGCAAGGCGGATGGCTGGGAGAAATCATCTGGTAAAGAAGCCATAGAAAGCGACCGTACATCGGCTGGCGAAGGAATAATGTCGGAGAGGGTCAATTGCGAGCTTTCTGCAAGTTCCGTAGACATGGGTGACCCGCCAAACTTGAAGTTGAGATTCAGCTGACCATGGGATGGCTTGTGTGACGCAGCATTCGTCGGCTTCTTGGATACTATGATATCTGGGCTGGGTAGAAGCGGTGATACAGGGCCTGAGAACACCGCATTGGGATCGCCAGGCTCATTTGAAGGACAGCGCCTTGACGTAAGATGGGGAATGGGCGGCACAGGAGGAACATCCTCCGGTCCAAAGTGATCGAACCCATCTAGATCGTATTTTGCGGGCGTACGGAAAGCATTCTCGAGTTGCTCCACGAAGCTGTGGCGGTGACTTCCAGCAGACTCGCTTAAGCTCTTGAGTTCGCTGGTGAAATCGAATGATTTCCTCGTGTCATTTTCCTCTAGTGAGGATGAATCGCTTTCATCGTAATCGTCCGGTTGCGCCTCGTCCTTCCAGGGAACAGAAATCATCGGGCGATCAGAAGGTGCAATTGATGTCTGTAGTACCGCCGGTATGGGTAACGGGCTCCTTGGCGGAAGACCTGGTGAAGGTGGTCGACGTGAGCGAGACGGAGATGTGAACTTGTCTTCCCCGGTGAGGATGACCTGGAGCTCATTGGGGATATCCGAGTCGGGCTCATCAAAATCCATTGATTGGTCAGGGTTCCGTGAACTCATCGAACCTCGGCCTAGATCGATTTCCTTGTTAGCACGCAAAGAGAGTGTTGACATCATCTTGCGGAAAGTATTGCTGAGCGGGGATTCTTTCTGGTTATCCAAAATTGGGCCAACAGACTTCTTCTTGGAAATAGGCCTAAACTTGCCTGAAGGCGGCTTCGCAGGTACGTTGGTCCTGGCGACCGTCGAAGAATGCCCTTGCATCGATGCCACAGGAGTAATTTGAGAGAATTTCTTCGTCTTCCCCGACGAGAGGGGACGGGATTCGAGGGATGCTTCGGATCTTGCAGTGGAGTGTGCCAAAGACGGATCTAGGGCCAAAGCCTCACTAGTAGAAGAAACCGGTGGAGGAACACTAGGCGGTGAAATTGGCCATGGAGCAATCTGCTGGCGAAAGGGCTGGGTATTAAGGGCATCCTCCCGTGATCCATTTTTCTTGGGACTGCATTTCAGACGAGGAGATTCCGCTAGCAAGTTCGTAAAGCTAGGTGAGAGACGCAGAGTACTACGGGGAGTGCCAGGTGTTGCTTCAAGGTCAAGGCGACTAATGAGGGAGGCTAGATCATTTGTCGCCGCATCCAAAGCGGAAAGAATACCTACACGTGCAAATAATCAGACTAAGTCTGTTATGTATGCATCATTCGTAACTCACCATCCGGATTATGCTGTATACACCTCAGTCGTTCCTTATCAGTCATTTGGTCGGACGCAGGCCGAACTCTCGTTTGTGTGCGCGGTGTCACCATCGACTCACTTCCTAGGACAAAATGAACATCCTCCGAGGTTGCCTTGGTCATAAGAATGGGTCCTGTAGCCGACGAGGCTGACGTCGAAGATACTGGGCCCAACGAATGCTCTGGGAATATATCTATAATGGCACCCTTGGGACGTGCTTCTTTATGTGACTCCTCACGTCGTTCTGCAACGCGTTCACGACGGCAGGCCATTTTGACGGTCTCCAGGCGCCCCTCCATCCACTTCATGGAGGCTGAGCTAGAAGAAATGCGCGACTTTGCCGTCGTAGGCTTAAGGGAAGAGGTCGCGGACACCGTTGACGAGGAGCGGCCGCGGGAGTCGAAGGAGGTATTGTTAAATCCAGTAGAATTTTGACTGCATGAACCAGCAGATGAACTGCGCACGGTCCCAAAACGAAAACTGGAAGGGAAGCCGAGCCCTAAGACTCCATGCTTTCGTGTTGTGGAAGCCTGAACGGGAGGAGTATTGTTGTCGGCGGCCACACATGCCTCCGAGCTACCAGGGATTCGCAAGGTCATTTGATCCCCACCTGAATCGAATTTTCGCTTTTCCGTTTTCTTTTTCACGTCCACAGGTCGCTTGTGCTTCTTCACCGGTTGCACGGACAATGTGATGTCCTTTTCCATGGTCTTTCCATTGGTCCAATTAGCCAATCGGGCAACTGAACGCATGGAACGCATAGCACGTATGGCGATGGAACCGGTCGCTGAGTCGGGGGGTGCGAGAAGGGGAGGCTCATGCATCTCTTCTGAATCAGGACAAGACATGGTTGGGATGTGGGAAGTATCTTTGAACAGGTCAGAGTCCTGAAGCGGTGACCCCGAAGCTGAGGCCGACCGAACTTGGGCTGGGCGCTCTGTAGTTTTGGAGGTGGTACTAAGGACGACGCTTGAGTCTAGAGAATGAAAGCGTTCTCGGGTTGTCAAAGCTTCCGAGGGGACTCCAGGTCCTGAACAGAATGAAACATGAATAACCTCGACTTGCAATAATGATGGGGACACATACGAGCCGTTCGCAGGTTCTCCTTCTCAATTATCTTCAAATCTTTAGAGTCCTTTCGCCCTCGGCCAATGCTCCACCACTTCTCCTTGTCTTCATTCTTCAGTCTGACTCCCCGAGTCGAGTCTTTGGAAGGAGCGGCGTTTGTCACTTCGGCCAAGGTCCCCCACTTCAATGCACTCAAAGCAGCACGGCTCTTTTTCTTCTTGACCATAAGTACCTCGCCGACTTCGGATTGAACAGTGGGATCCACGTAGATGTCGAAACCGTTTTTGGCGACGGAATCTGTAGCGGTTTTCACCCCTACACGGCGTACGACATCAGAGAGATCATTGTTCTCAGGTGTCTTGCTGCGTTTCCCGCCGACAAGAAGGCCTAATTTTGATTTCTTCGGAACAAGACGCTTCCTACGAGCTTGAGAGTCGCTCTTCGGAGCTAGAGGTGTCGGAGAGGCAGTCACAGAAGGAGAGCCGAAAGAGGCATCGATGAAAGGGTCTCCTAAACCTGGTGCAGAACCCACGGCGGTGGGAGCTGCAGAAATCAGACGGATAGTAGGCATAGAGTCGCGTTGGGGTGAAGTTTGAAGCTGCGGGGACAGTGTTCGTAGTTGATCTTGTGATTGTGCGCGAGACCGTATGGGCATGGTGTTGCGTATGTCTTCGGGTATTGATGGTAAGGGGTGATTGCAAACAAAGGAGATTGAATGGGGCGTGACGATTCGTTAATAACACAGGTAAAGAAGAAGTATGTGAGCGTGAGATTTAAGCTCTGCTATTTCTGTGAGGGAGAATGCAATAATAAAATATCGTCGCAGTGAAGAGTGAGTGAGATGCAAAAAGAAATGCGTCAGTGAATGCGGGGAGCCCAAAAATGCTTATTGAGGAGCGTGATTAGGCCAACGAGTCCATCGGTAGACTCGTTGGAAGACAAGGCTGCGCTAGGCAGAGGGGAGACCAAAGTGGAGAGAGTATTGAGAGAACGAGAGAAAGATGGCCTCACTCGACCCCAAAGTCCAACTTGCCCAATTTGGTCACTAATACGCGTCAAATACGCGCATACAACACGCTCATCACGTGATCGAGAACAGGGCTGCCTTTGAGCTATATATATCGAGTTATATATATCTCGGAATCTAAGCGGCCGGGTAATTCAAATGTGGGACATGCGTTCGAGATCCGATGGTACAGTCATAACGATAGTACCGGTACTACACCGTGCAGGTCTTCGTGTAGCATTCGGGTCCTTTCGGACGCGACAGAGGGCCAACCGCCGGGACTCGGATCGGAGAAGAGTGGACGTCTTGGCTGGATGAGTGAGTTAAGCTGTAGGCCTTAGATAAATCACTATGATAAGGCGCGCTCAACTGCCGTACTGGCACATCATACTAATACACCAGCTACGCCACATATAAGGCCAGGTGGGCAGACCCACATCATTGAAATCGCTTTACCTTCGGCCATCCTGATTCCTGAGAACGTACCGTGAGATTCCACTGAGGCTCCAACTCCAATGTCCATCCCGTGAGCACGGCGAGCATCACTCAGCGTCACATCCCTACTAATCCATTCGCACGCTAGATTTCCGTAAGTTATGGCCCTTCCGCGGCGGCCTTCACCATCACCGTTACGGAGCATCTGTTCACCATTATGTTATCCCTTTGTTTTCAAAAGGCGACCTCAAACATCGAATGACTACGAGCCATCGTATGTATATTTCGGAATAGAACTCTATCACTATCAGAATGTAACTGCGGATGTATTACAGGGCTTCCGGTATTCCGCCGAGCCCCAATCCCAAGTACGTATACTTCATCACGTAGCTGTGGCGCCCTGATACTCCTCTTATGTCTCTCACTCACACCGTCCTCGCTCGCATTTACATTCAATGCAAATAGTTACGGTTATTACGGTCAGCAGGATTCTCATGCCAACTCGCTGACGCCAAGCCCAACTCCGTATGTTCCGAGCTCATACTTTGGCCTATTCCGATTAAATGTCTTGACTCGGATCATAGGTCGCAGACATATCTTCCGTCGCATGGTCTGGCACCGACGTATGCTGACCCTGGATAGATATATTGCTCTTAGTAAGCTGACATTCTATTTTAGGGAGCAAGATTATCGTCCACATAGTACATCATATTCTCATTCCAGCGATCATCAGCACCATCAGCACCATGACGGCTCCCATTCTCATGGCCACTCGCACAGTGGACAGAGTGGATATGGGACTCCAGCGCCTCCCTTGATGATATCACGTGTGTATCCCTTACCCATTTCGTGTGCACCTTCATCTCACGCAAACGCAGAGAATTCCGAGCCAGTCGGACCTTACGTGTCTGTACCTCCATTCCAGCCACAATACGAGCAGCCACAATACGAACAGTCACAATACGCACCCCAGCCTGGCTATGGGCCCACACTTACCCCTTTGGCCGCTTCTGGGGGGCCAACTGGAGTGCCGCAAGGCGTTTCTTTGCCACAATATCCCCCCGCCACTGGCGCTTCATTTGAACCACCTGTACAGACCCGCGCACTTAATCCTGTAGGACGTAACTCGCGCTCTCAGGGGCGCCAGCCGCTTGTATCACAAGAAATGGATGCTCCAGAGCCAAAGCGTCGTGATTGGCGTTTCCACCCAAATTTCAAGCGTTCGCTGTGCACGGGCGGACGAAAGGCCGTTTGCGTACGTTTCTCTGCTTTAGCTCTTTTGATCGACGCTGAACAATGATACAGATAGGGATCAACTATACCGGACAAAGCAATCCACTCCATGGATGCGTGGATGACGCACACAATGTATACAAATTTCTCATGGGTTTGTCTAATGTTTGTCTAAGGAAATGTGGAGTGTTGATCTTGTCGAGGAACAGAGAATCATCGCTACGCCCATTCTAACATAATTGTGCTCACGGATGATAACCCGAGCCCTCGTTCGCGACCTACGCAAAAGAATATCCTGAATGCGATGCGGTGGCTTGTGAATGGTGCCAATGCCCACGATGCTTTATTCCTTCATTGTGAGTGGACTGAAGCGCCAAAATATGGCTGGCCTTCGATCTGACTTTTTCTCCAGACTCGGGACACGGCGGTAGGACACGCGACCTGGATGGCGATGAGCCGGATGGATGGGATGACGGTGGAGCAATTCTGCTTTAAATCCCACGCTTTTAACTGAAAGAGATGATAGTCATCTTTCCGCTTGACTACCAGACTACTGGAATCATTACTGACGATGTAATCATTCCTGCCTCCTTCCTATGCCTTGTAATAGTGACAGATACCACTGCCTCGTAGGTATTACATGATACCCTGGTATGTGTAAATCGGGATTGGACCTCACAATCCCCGATATTCACATTCATAGGTAAAACCCCTCCCAGCTGGTTGCCGGTTAACTGTATGTCATTCTCACGTCAGACCTTCTTTCATTAACCTATCTATACATATAGGCCGTATTTGATGTGAGCAGTGACACTTCATGCATGAGCATAATAAGCAGTACTTATCCCGGTATACAGTCCTGTCATTCTGGCTCAATTCTAGGTGCGCATTACTTTTCTTAGCAGCACAGTGACTGACAGCGAAAAGATCTTAATTATGAGGTAATGCGCACGGCACCGTCCGCCGATTCCGTAGTGTTGAAAGGGGCATAGTTCCACTCTAATGGACGATTGAAGACAAGCCCAGTGGCCCCTGCATTCCATCAAGCGAAGTCCTCGCCAGCTGATGTGGTACGTCAAGAAATGAGTTTGCTAGGAAGGCCGAAAGGTTTTAAACAGAAAACCTTTAGGTTTGTTTTAGCGGCTGTCAGGATACGCAGACGAGCGCAGACATCGTCGAAAACGGAGTGGCCGTAGGTGCTATGAGCTATGTATGTGACCGTCTAGGTCGTCAAGTCAAACTTCGCTGACATGATATGTAGGCATATTTAAAGGTATTGAGTACGTGCCACTGGTCTTGATCCCCTTTCAAACAGTTGACTAGTGCCCAGAGCGCAATCCTCAAATAAGCTACATTGATTTACTACGCGGAGTGCGGTGCGTGTCTGTATCTTTGAAACCTTTCCGCATATGCGCTCAGCCTAGCATAAGTGAGATTCTCAAGAAGAAATATAGTCAAAAGCCACAGTTATCAGCCACCCACCCAATTGTGAGCCGCTGACTACTTTTCCATCGTAAAACTCACCGTCCATCTTTTTCAGGATATCCAGCGTAGTTTCATCATGTAACCATGCAGGGATACGGGTTATACCATGTCGTACCGGGAAGCTATGGGTGGTTATCGATAAGCCTTTGTGAAGAAATGTTGTTTGCCTTTCTAGGAAGCTTTGGACACTTGTGGGCTAGTTGATCTAATTATCATCCACTTTTTTGATGTTGAGGCAATATGACACAGTTCTGAGTACAGTATGTGTCACCCAGGTGATGTGGCTAGATGTAAAAATCTCATCTCCCTGGCGGGGAGTCGAACCCCGCTCTCGCGCGGTCAGAGAAATGACAGGCGCGTGTACTAATCCGATATACTACCAGGGACTGAATATCAATTAAAAGCTTACACAATATAGGGTCTGACCAGGGCCAGATTTCCCCCTTTTGTTAAGGAAGACATCGACTCCTACTTCTTAGAATTAGTCAAAAAAAAGTTTTTCAATAGATTCGGTATGTTGTGTGTCTGTGAACAGAGGGGAGAAAGTGATCTTTCGATGGCGACGGCCTGCGCAGGCCACGTGAGCACGTGAGGCACGCGTCCGTTCCTCGCGTTTACCTTTCACCATCGAGACTCGGTAGTCACGCTGTAGACTCGGGCTCATTAACATCAATGCAGTCCGACCTTCGCTATCCCAAAATTCATGGTGCCAGGCATTTCCCTATCCCTCCGATGCGCTTCGACTAATAATAATAAAAGGGTATCGGCTCATCCAGCAAGTCGGGGGCGGTGGATTCTCCACGTGCGTCCGTTTGCAAAAGGTAATAAAGGCGAGAAAGGCGGATGATCTTCTATTCGTAGGGTATTTCAAGCCGTTAATACCCAGGACCATCGTGTCGCTGCTTGCAAAGTCGTAGCACTGACCGCGAACACCACTCAAGCTATGCGCAAGTCAATGGACAAAGAGATGCGCGTTCACTCCGCCCTTAAACACGAAAATATTCTCGAGTTCCTGACTGCGGCTACTGTGGAACCGGGCACGGGGTCGCTGTACATTCCTGCGATTTACATGCTCCTGGAATTTGCGGCCGGTGGAGACCTCTTTGACAAGATCGGTGCGCCTTCATTTGGCCTACACCTGGAGGGTACTGGCTAACCGAATCACCAAAGCTCCTGATGTCGGAGTTGGCGAGGATGTAGCGCACTTCTATTTCCTCCAGCTACTCTCCGGTTTGGTAACGTCCAAACACCTATCGTCAGCGCACGGCCAAGCGTATGCTAACTTTTTACCGGAAACGTCTCTCAGAATTTCATTCATTCAGAGGGCGTGTGCCATCGCGACCTCAAGCCCGAAAACATTCTCCTAGATGCGGCAGGGACACTCAAGATATCAGACTTTGGTCTTTGCTCGGTGTACAAACTCAAGGAGTCGGGCAGAACACGAATGCTCACCGAAAGATGCGGCAGTCTCCCATACGTCGCACCGGAAGTGTGTTTTTGTACCCATTCTGTAATTTGCTAATCCCTTATTCAAAAGTACAGCTGAACACCGACAAACCTTATGCCGCAGAGCCTATCGATGCTTGGGGAATTGGTGTTATTCTCTTTACAATGGTTGCCGGGAGTGCGTAAGACCTTCCACTGCGAAAAGCATGGCGATATCTTATCCCATCTCAAAGACACTCCCTGGGATGAGCCAACGGCACGCAGCTACGAGTTTGGCCGTTACGTTTCAGGCGCATTCATCGATGACGCTCCATGGAACCGAATACCTGCATCTATTTTTTGTTCGTCGTCCATAGCGATGTCTTTTCCTAGCTGGCTCACGTGCCCTTGAGTAGCTTTGATAACCGGTTTACTCGCCGTGGATCCACAGGATCGCATGACGCTTGCGGATGCATTTCAGCACCCTTGGGTGCTCACGTATGTTCTGCAATGGATCACCTGTCAACTGATTTATATCCTTTATTCACAGACAAAGCCAATTAGCTTCCCAAGGCCCACAGGCCTTAGCGGAGAAACTTACAGAGTCTCTCCGTAATACAGGCGATCTTGACCTTGTAGAAATCGATTTACAGTCGTACGTTGTCACCTTCGCAAACGTTGCGAATGTCTTGACTCTCTAAACCCCCCATAGACAATCAATTGCACCTCGTGACGATGACCAAGTCATGCTTACTGCGACGCGGGGCTCGCAGTTTACCCAATCGCTCATGCTCTTTGTTCGTCCAACCCACTTCCTAAGACACACTTCACAATCGTTTCCTCTCACAATGCCTTAGTCGCAGACTCAGGGCGGAACGCGCTACACTCCGCATCTGACGCGTTTCTGGGCGTCCATTGCCCCCTTAGAGCTGTTAGCCGCCATCGAAAATGCGCTCCAGGTGCAAGGCGTCCGCGTTAAGCGATCAGCTGATGGACCCGATGGCGAACTCCGTTGCCGTATTGGCGCATTGGACCGCCGTCGTGTACCGTTTAAGGGCTGGGTGATCGCTGAACCTTTCAACATGGCGGATGGGAGCGTGGGGAGCTTCTGCATCATGCAACGTGACGAGGTAATAAATTCCTGTTATTAATTACTCGTGCTGACGTCTGACGTATTCGATGTGAAACGCATAGGGCGATCCCTTATCTTGGCGGAGGATGTTTAAGGATACTGTACAATCACAGCAACTTGCGCAATATGTTCTCCGCCGGAGGGTCAGAGGATCATGAGGGTTTACTTCAGATATTATGATATAACCGATCTAGCCATGCGTCCTCATTTTCCACCACTTCTTTTTTTGGTTATCATCATAGGGATATTCCTAAAGTATTCGCCACATAATACAAATTCTTTGACTACTACCTCAATATCTGGTACCACGGACAGGGTTGACCGTCATGGCCTGCCTGAGCTCTGCGAGATCCTCTGTCGTCAGCTCGAGGTTACCCGCCTCACAGTTCTCGAGGGTGCGTCTGGCATTTCTATTTATGAAAATAGAAGAACAATCTGTCAAGGGCCAGTGTAGCACAGTGCCCAATGGATACTCACGAGCTGCCTGGGATGGGTACGACCTTAGGCGCTAATGATGCCACCCACGCAATACACAGCTGGGCTGCGGTGATACCCTTCTTGGCGGCGATTGCCTCGATTGCCGAGACGAGAGCTAGGTTATGATTGAAGTTCTAGAAGGCGAATCAGTACATAAGATCGCATGGGCACAGCAATGATACGGCTCACGTCTCTTTGGAACCGACTGAACTGACGCAGCATGTTGTCCGCTGGGTACCGTTAGCATCCTGTCAGGTGATACTGGGACCACGTACGTTCAAGGTCCTTGTAGGACTTCCATTTTCCAGTTAAGAAACCATGACCAAGAGGTCTAGAACACAGTAAATATCGTGCAAAGCAGTCGGTGATCGATCACGCACGAGTACGCGATAATAGCAATGCCGAGCTCCTCGCATGTAGATATAACTATGACGAATGGATGGGTCAAGGGCAAACAATGAGGTGAAAAGTTTACCAACCGTCCTTCGTTTCCTGGGTGTAGCTCCACGGGCTAACCTCTATTTCTACTGCGGCGATGGGGTGTCCCTATAAAGCTTTATCAGTCATGGATTCTCAGTGTGATGAATGTGGGTTCACTCTGTGCGCCTGACGGACTTGATCCGCGCGGACTTCAGAAAGGCCAATATGGTCGAACTTTCCCTGGGAAATGAACTTGGCTATGATGCGTGTGCTTTGATCAAGGGGGATGCCCTGAATGACGCGTGCGGGCTCGAACAAGTCCAGTTTCTTGGTTCCACGGAGCTTGGCGAGGATGAAATTGACCTTGCGTTCGAGTGCTGCCTCTCTGCAACCCATGCTTTAATATCCATTTGAGTAAGTTGATGGGAGAACAAACATACAGGTCACCATGTGGACTGAATGGTGTGCCGCACTACATTGCGTTTTGCGCATCAAATCACGTGCATGCGCCAAAAACGCGGGATGCTCACCTTCACAGAGAGAAACGCCTTGTCTGCATAATCAGGGTATCGCTCGAAAAACCGGGCCAGAAGCTCGAGGTTGGCGCTTGGGGGATCAAGTCCATAGAATTCGCCTGTTCGTTAGAATCGAGGGGCTAAAGTAAACGAGGGTAAAGCGTAACGGGATTCTTCATATACCTACCACTGTTGAGAAACATTTTTGTACCGGCGGGGAGATTATCCATACCCGCCTTCAATGACGCGAATGCTTCTTCATCTGGGATTTGCGGGTTGCGCCAACTGGGTGAAAGCATCGATATTGAGATAAAACGCAGCGAAGAAGAGGATAACGCACGTCATCATCATCAAACCATGCTGGGGTTGTGGGAGGGGAGGGGAGGGGAGGAAGGGGGGGGGAAGGTCAATATCGGGATGGGGTGGATCAAGGAAATAACACTCACGCCAACCTTGCCAACGGTGACGTCCGAGGCAGTACCTCCGAGCTGAGCCGTTTTACTCGACATGACAGGTTTGGGGGGAAAGACAGGGACGGGTCTTGCTTTTCTCTTGAAAAGAGAGTGGTAAAGAGAGGAAAGAAATCGGGGGGCCATTCATCTTGTCGGGTCTCGGGTCTTGTCGCGATTTTACAAGGCATCATTACTGTAAAGGAGCGATCAATTGGTGAACAGCTCAGCTTATGAATCAGTCGGATGTAATCCTCTCCACGTAAGATCGATTAAGGTATCTAGTTAATGGTGTACAAATGCGTATGTGACTATCCAGCGTCTCGCACTCCTAGATCATGAAGATGATGTCACGTCTTGAAGACGATTATTAAGATCAAAAGTACGAGAATTAGCAGCCCAATGGTTAATGCGGACCCTGCGTGACCGCACCGTCAGCACCGTCAGCTGCCATCCCAGACTCTCAACGGGTCCCCACTCACCGTGTTCCTTTGCACCATTAGCAACACGTCCGAGTCGTTGACGAGCCCGGCCCAGGCGAATTCCTGTATCATCGAGATCATGGTCCAACTCCTCCAACAATCCCGTGTGCACTTCAAGCTCATCATTAATCTGCATTGACAGGTCATGCTGACGTGTAATCGAGCGTGACAGCGTATCCAGATGTACGTCCTGGTCTGCAGTCCACGATTTAGTTTAAGAGGTGTGCCATGAAAACGAGGCGGGCATGACACGCACCATCCATCAGGCGTTGCTGCTCCTGCAGCACAGAGACGGGGTCCCGTCCTGCCTCCGGGTCATCCGTATAAGGCGTGAAAGTCTGCTTGTCAACTGCGGGCCATGCATGTTGGAGCATCTCCCTGGCTTGGGGGTCGTTGTTCTCTTGTGTTGGGGTTGGCTCGGGAAGGGGCTCAATGACCGCATCCGATCCTACCATACCGCGCATCCGCACATGCTGATTTCGTAGGAGCACGACTGCTTCATTGTGATCCCCAGTCGACTCGAGTTCCAGAATCCCTGACCGCAGCAATGCGAAATTGCGGGTGATCTGCGGAAGATGTAAGGAACTGTTGGTGGCACCTTCGGTGACAGCGGGTGACAACGACTGTAACCTCTGACGCTCTAATAAAAGCGAGAGAGTCTGCGTTGATAGAGCTGTGAGCCGGGCCAGCGACATTTTTGTTGTTCTTGATTGAGATTCAATTGAGTGTCAGTTGACTTGACTCGGTTCTCTCGTCACGTTTCGTTTTGTTACCCGTGACGCGCCAGCCGTTGTAATGTACTTCGACCTTAATGTCCCCATTCCACTGCCCTCTGCAACTTCGCTTGCGGCAAGAGAGAGATTGACACATTTGGTGGCGATTGTTTACTCATCACTTGCATCTGATTGACACATGCTAGCGCTTGTGTCTTTTAAAATAGGGTTTCTGGCTTTTTGCTCTGTTCGCTCTCATGCTAAGCACGGCTCATCCTCATCTCAACATCGCCCCACCTTCCCACACAACTTCCATCTCAAACAGGCCGACTCTCATCGGTCTGTCTTGGCTGGAACCGTTGGTGTACACTGCACTCTGCTACCCTCTTTCTGTTCGCGTGGGCCGTGACATCAAAACTTCGCTGTTGCCATTTCCAGTGGCCCACCCATTCCTCACGCCTTCAATTCAAGCAGACTTGACTTGTTGTCGGTCTGTCTGTGGTTGGAACTGTTGGTGTCCCCGCTCACACACTCTCCGTGTCTGGACATCAAGTCCGTTGCCGGTCGTTGTCCTGCTTGTCTGTCTACTCAAGTCTCTCCCGCCTTTGCTGCACACGCTGACGTCTCATTTTTTCTCTGATCAGTACGTGATCTTTACTTATGACATGAGTCTGGCTGACGCGTATTTCTTAGCAATTTATAATGTCTTCATCACCCCCGTATCGTTACGCATGCTGGGGTCGGCTGGTGCTGGCGTCGAGGCATGTCATTCTGGCTGCAAACGTCGACACTATCCCATCCCCCCCTCCCTCGACACAGGCTGCCGTCATGGTTGACGGCTTGTGGGGTGAGCATGACATGAGACGCTTTACCCAGCCATATCGTCACGAGTCTCCTTAACCTTGCCTGGCTTCCTCTCCCATCAAGAAGCTGCGTCGACGCATCTCACGAGGACTCAATTCACAAAGGGATGTGGCAGGCCTATCCCACAAATCCACATCCACGTTGTCGATCCCGGGGTGTTGGGTGAGTTCAAAGACAAACTGGAGGATGCCAAGGTGCCGTGATGGATCCTTTCGTGACATTATTGCCGACAACGCTTTTCACACATTCAGCACCCGAAGATACATACAGCGAGCCTTTGGGCCCTAGACCGTCTGGCCAAGGACTTCGAGAGCATGGTGCGACTTCGTTGAGGTTGCGAGGTGCCTCCAACGAACCTCCTTGAACTTAAGCATTTGCGGACTGGTAGCTTGACGAACAACAGGGAGATGAGTTTCAACCAGCATTTCGCCCCCTACTCGTGGGGATTTTTGATGATGAGGACTTATATGCCAGCCATGTCCACTGGTCCATCGTGCTATCTTATCACCAATGACCGCTTCATTCCCGACCCAGACAAACGGGTCGATCTCTTGCACGCAACTCGTCCCGAATGGATGTGATGTCCATCCATCCCCTCATACATTCCTTCAACTGTGGTACTATCCCCCCATATGGGGACGTCTATTCTGACTTCGAAACGCTGCTCGTTGGGTAGGCCGAGCGTTTGATACTTTCATCCGACAAGGGGTTTAAAGCGCACCCTGGACAAGCGCCAGAATCAGAGGGCCGATGAAGGTACGTTTCTTTTTGAATCCGTTCTGGTTACCGCTCACAATGCTTCTTCAGATGGCCGCGTGGCGAAGAAAAAGAAAGTCCATTACAGCAAATATGCCTGGTAACACCCGAGAGCTGCAATGACTTCGTGACAGCAGGTCTGCACCTCTTTGGTACCCAAAACGGCAAGGTATTTGGACTCTGCGGCCTTAACACGTCAGTCCTGTCGATCTCTTCACAGTCTTCACATCAAGATATAGGAAGAAGGACCGTGTTCGGCGTGATGAACTTGAGGAGTATTTCAAGCTCCCACAAATGAGGATTTTGACACCTTGCAAGCCTATCCAGTGGTGGGTAGGTCGATGAGCCCAGTTCCCAAGCCTGTACTGCTTGCTCGAGATTTATTAACAATCCCTGGTATGTTTCTTTCGTTTTTTGTGACTCAAACACTTATGTGCTCCTCACCAGGTTCTGCTGTTGCAGTTGAGCGAATATTCTCTGGCGGGCGTGATACTATCTCGCTGAGAACATGCAAGTCTTCAACCAGGACTATTCGCACACTGATCTCCTTAAGCAGCAACTGAGACTTTCTCGTGCAAGTAGTGTTGACAATTAGCGTAGGGCGATGTCCAAGTCTTGTCATTCATAACAAATAGCATTTTTTCATACTTCATTCTGCCTCCTTGAGTCTGTGTGTGCTACTCCTCTTACCAGCTCATCAATGCGTTGGTCCAGCCCGTACAACGTTTTCGGCCGCATCATAACCTTACCATAACGTATAGAGGTTCCAAGTTCGACTTTACGTTGCGGTACGTGACGTCATTGTACCGTAAGTGACCCATCAAAATACGGCCGATAACCGTTCCGGTACGGCGTGCAGCCCTAGACCACAGGAGCCCCTGAATCATCGGTTTCCATCACAGGTGCCGGCCCGAGTGAAAGTTCTTAATCAACGATGGGAAATAGTGACACCATGACAGCGGCCGCTAGCCGGGAGCAGCAGTCCTGTTGAAGCACAGCGGTTGAAGGTATTGCCATAGCATGAGTCCAGTGGGTTGGATTATTAATTGACGACCAAGACACGGATGCACGGATGCCGGAATAGTCAATCATTCTGATTCATTCACGATTTGAGGCAATTTAGTCTAACGCTACGCGCCAATCTGAACTCGGACTGATACTCTACCCGTCCTGGTCGCACTGCGATGATCACCATCTCTCGCATCGTGCATCTGAGTCCCACCTCAGTGAAAACAAGGGGTTGGATTTCTACTGGGCAATATTCGGGTTGGTTTATTACTGTAGATTGCCCTCCATTGCTTCGAGCCGATCTCTTGGCCTTGTTCCAGTCTTTCTAGTGTTTTCTCGTAACCAGCTCCTCGCGCTCTCACATACTTTTTTGGAGGCGTACGCATTTCGTTGTACTGAATGTCACCTCTCCCGGGCCGCATTCCGGCGCTTTTTGTTGACTTGGTGCACGCCTCAGGCTTTCGCTCTTTTTTTTTGAATTTTTCGTGTTCCCCGATCCTCTGTACTTACAGTACCCCACCTCGTCTACATTTTCAATGCAACATTCTCTCGGAAGACCTTGGGTTTCATTAAAAGTCCTCTTTATCCTATCTGTCACACTCGCTCGAGTTGCGGAGAGGACTCCCAAAAGGGGTCATCAAAGTGGAGAGGTACATTTCGGGCAGTCACCAAAGTGAGACATCATTGGGTTCTGACGTAGAATGTATCATCTCGTTTCAGGTTAATGGCACTTGATCAAGCTTGATTAACGGCAAGCCCACGAAAACTCCAAGAACGTCTCGGTCCTCCTGACATGGACCCTACAGGCCTGAGGCATCCTCCGTGTTTGATATGGCATGGAGACGGCCTCCGGATCCCTGGGCAGTTATGCGAACCAAGAAGGAAAGAAAAAAGGAAGAGGTGAACTACATTGCAACAAGGAAATGATGCTTGATGGATTATGTAATCTATCGTTCTCCCTTAACGACACGTTCCAGGTTTCTAGTCAATCGCCGCCGACACGATAATCGCACATCCGGCGGCCGGGGCCGTGTTGTAAGTTACAGTACTACAGTACATACGTACTGTGACAGCTTGTCAAAAACGTTCGGTTGCCTTCACGGCACTTTCCACACCCACCCTGCACACCATCTACAACTTAAGGCAACCTTCAATCACTGACAATCGTCCCGCCCGACGTGATCGCCTGCGAATGGCGCCCGAATCCAAACGTGGAGCACGTATCCAGGTACATGGCGGGCCCCAGACTCTCGCTAGCTCTACGCACACCACTACGCTTGATAGGGTTCCTACAGTATGTTTCCTTGAAGAGACTAGGGCCTGCATAAGGCCAAGGAATACATAGGAGCCCGGATAGCCACCCGCCAACCTGTCGCGCAGATCCAGCTTGCAAACTGGGTCCAACTGGCTCCACATGGTTCGAAAAATGCTATACACACTCATACCGTGAGTAGCTTCATATCCATCCCAAACCCTACATACTCCTAATGCCGTAAAGCGACGGCGCCCATATCATGCCTGCGGAATAGACCTTGCCGGACACTGACATATACTGACATCACATCTCCGATTGAACTTCCGCAACGTTACTGTGAAACGTACTGTATCCCCGTCCCACTCAGAGCGCCCTGCAGCTTCTGTGCCATTGCCATTATGAGTATATAACCCTCACGTGGAGAAAAACCGCATCCCCCAAACTCCTACAAAGATGAGTTCTTCGTTCTCGAGCTGACAGAATTTCTCTGGGACGTGGGCAGGGAGGGGTTATGCTTCAGCGACCCTCGCATCAACTCAGCGCTGTTCTGTGTCCCGATAGGCGATTCGATCTCTGAAGCAACTTGCGGATAAACAAGGAGGGACAGCTTTTCGTCATGGCGATGAAGCCTCTTTACCGCTGCACTTCCACCACATCCGTGCAGAGATGGGAGCATTTACTGCTTGCATCCAGTCCGGGCCACAACCCAATTTACGCCATACAGGGTGAGTCACTCGACACGGTGTTGCCACCTTGAGTTACCCGTGATTCGAGTACAAATTATCGCATTCCAGGTTCGGCCCTCTGGATTCGGAGAGCATGTGATTACCCAAGAATAAAGACGAAGGCACTCGAAACATGGACCGCAAGGCGGGGCGGACTTTCTGTACTGATTGCAACAAAGGCTTTGGGCGTGCACGGAATTCGCACGGCACAGGAAGGACGTACACGAGCAAGGCGCCGGTGCCTGTTCTGCGGTTTCAAGTGGACTCGTCCTAGTAACATCAAGGTCCATCTCCTGAGCAAACATAGTGAAAATTTCACCGCCGAACTCTTGGTCACGATCCAGGGTTTGCGCGGCCGATTAATAATTGCATTCATCGATGCGTATAATCAAAGCTCTGGGCCGTATAGAGGTAGCGTTCCCTCCCACAGTCCTCTGGACTCCTCCCATTTCTGAAGTTATACAGGCATTCTTGTGAGTCGTAGAATATCTCACACGCGCCGTCTTGCAATCCCTTTCATATCGTCTTAATGCTTGATGCGCCAGGTTTCCTCTGCTCAATAATCTTGCCGCTTTGACAAGTTCGCTGCGCTCTCCAATACGATCAATTTATTTTAATTTGCATTAAATCAAATAAGGCCGTGTCACTATAAATGTCTTGCGCTCGTTCATTTCACGCTCCTAAGTCTCCTTGACCCTTTTTGGACTATCATTTCCGGATGTCTGTATATTTAACCTCGAACAATCTTACATAGTTATAGCATACTTCATGCAAGAAACCTGCTTGCTATTCAATTCTCTGCAACGTGACAATCCTGCCATTCTCGGAAATTCTTTCATGCCCTTCTGGCGTTCCGGCTTATAGCATATACTTATACAGTAGCTGATGGCATTGGTCCCTATAAGCTCACCTGAGCGACAGAATTAGTTTGTGTTATCTATCCTACATTTCGAAATTTCGGGTTCTCATCTCGGATATACTGTCAACTTAAACTAGGGTTCCCCGTGAATTCTGCCTTCTCAATACCCCCAGAGAACTTCTGGTTGTTTCCAATGAGCCTGTACAACGACAGCCGAGATTCAAATGAAATGCTCCATTTCATTCAGTTGGTCTAGTCGCGTATGTGTTGAGGCACTGGCAAGCACGCTTTTGAAAAGTGTGCTTGCTGAAAATGGAACAAGGAGGGCCCGGACCGTTATTCCGGGATACGGTGTACGCACTCCCACTGGGAAAACAGGAATATCTCCCTTACCGTACTAACAATCCTTTCTCATATTCTTTGCCAGTGAATTCTCCCATGTGTCCTGTGCAGTACTTCGTGCTCTTTTTACACAATTACACTCCGACTCCTGCTCCCTGGAGTTAGTGCACACTGGACAGCGTGGTTAGTTCAAATCAGTTCCAGAAGGCTAGATGTGAGACTGTCCGGGTGAGTGATCCTTTCTTTCTGCTTTTAAGGAATCTGGTTGAATCTATACGGTATTATCTACAAGCCATGCGTTGGGTACGGTGATGTGTCCAAGAAAGTATATCATTTCAATATTGCTCTCCGTGCTGTGAACATTCTAAAATTTACCCTCAGAAGCGGCGTTGACCGTGTTCTCCTTTCTCTTGACCGTGGAGTCTCCACATGCAAAGCGTTGGCAATTCAGTACACGAAGGCCATGAACTGGAGGTCTGCAAGGAAGCCCAGGTTGAACAATCACAGACAACGTCATGGAATCTCAAGCAGAAAGCTGCGCAGGTTCATCACCTGTCTGGGAAAGCTTCTAACCGTACCATTTAGAGGTAGGCAGTTGGACGACGAAGGAAGGGAAGCACTGCGACAAGCGATTATCAAGTGTTTCTTACCCGAATGGAGCCTCTCGACCCTAAATCCGGTGTCATACTCGTTACTCCTGCGGTACGTGACCCATTCACGATCACGATCGTAATGGAGACCGCAGCAGTAGCTCCTAAAGTGCTCCGACACGTTTCATTCCTTCTTACTACGCATTCGCACGCACCGTGATCGGGCTCATCTACGTCTTGAACAAGACCCGAAGCTGGCCAGTACGGCAACCAACACAGCGAACATACGAGCACTGTTCTATGACGAGCAGATGTTCTTCACGTTAGTCGAGCACCACTCGCCGGTGGTGGAGCATGCGTCAGAGATCATATTCATGACCTGCAAGGTGCGCATCGAGAAGCTCATGTACTGTTTCATGCTTCCATTCCTGCCCCGCACCGCCATCCTCGTGCGGCATGCCATACTACCGGGAGCGTTCCTTTTTCCCGTGCTTACGAACACCAGCAACGAGTGGAGTATTCGCACCTGATTGGCACCTCCCCTTGCCGATCTGCCGCCCTGCAAGTCACCGGACACACCACAAATGAGCCTTGCTGTCTGGTGCTCACACGATGGACATTGGACACTCGCATGCGGCGTTGCAGCTCAACTGTGGCATCGCCCTCGAGAACCCAAGGATCTATCACATCGCGCTCTGCCCACGAATACGCGCTTCGGCAAGCTGGACAGAGCTCTGACGTGACACGTTTACTCTTTCTTGGCCACTTGGCAACAGGACGGACAACAACCACCGTGAATACCTGTGCAGAAACAGGAACCAGGGCGCCACTTCGCCTACTGCATGTCTCTACGGGAAGTGGGCGTTTTAGCACCACAGGAGTGTGATGTGGGGATTACTGTTCATGAGCTGGGGCGCTAGGTAATGGGATGATGTTCTCTTCTCGCTGTAATACAGTCTATTCAGTTTACACATCGACTAAACATTGTTATTATCTCAGATTATGCTACACTCCAAGAGCAGAGTTGCCCATAAGTTTACCGGGATACCACTTTTAAAAACCGTGACAATGGGAAGAGTGGAGAGCTCGGGATCCGCGTCGTGCCAGATCTCTGAAGCACTTGGAATGCACTTGGGACAATTTATTGACATTTCTGTAATTCGCTTCGAGCAGTCAGATTACCGCCACAGTGAGCCGAGCCGTTTACACGTCGAAGTGTCAGTGAATGATGTGGAAATTTTAAAACGAGCCTGCCAGTGAGGAAGAATTCATGGTTTCGCTTTGTCAACGGGCTCCGGTAGCAGCCTCTCCATTGTTAAGTGCTGCCCTAAATAATTGACCGTGAATCCGAGAAAACATGATATTTAGGCAAAAGACTAATGGTATACGACATTGGTGTTATTACTCAAAACGCCTGCAGTCTGAGTCTTTCCGCACACCTTCCCACTGGTATTTCCAATGATTCATCCTGGATATACTCTATACAGATCTGTGCAAATAGATCCATTTCTTTATACTTGTGTAATGCGATCAAGGCATTCTCCCATTCCTTCAGATTGGGGATCTTCTGCACGCTATCACGCCCATACAAGGAACGATAGAAGACCTTGTCATGTTCGTTGACCCAATCTTTGTCTGTGAGCTTTTCACCCACGTTGAAGCGGAAGTAACATTCTTGACCGCGAGAGTTGAAGAGCTTTTGAGCAAGAAGGTTATGCTGTTCGGTATTGGTTACCAATGTCAGTAGATGACTTCTAAGGTTTCCAGTCAAGACACCCACAGGATGTTGAACTTCTTAAATCCAACATTGGTACGAGGCCTGTTCCGATTGACAGAGCACATCCGATAGGTGTTTCAGGTCCGAAGACAACCTCAGCCTCGGCTTTGAGTCTGAGAAATTATGACATCAGTCAACGCGTCTGGTAGAGAGACCTAGTCGTTCCTACAGGCACACCGGATTGTTATGACCTAAACCCCATCCTGATAATGGGCACGCCAATCTGCATGGGTTTGAAATATGTGGGCGCAGCCGTGGTAGCACGACAAGCTTCCCAAATTTTGACGTCTTTGAGGATCGATTCGTTCTCTCCGGGCTGATATGTACGAATGTGTAAAGGTGCTCCGTTATTGACGTTCTTAGCTTGAACGGCAACAACAAAACTGTTGGCAGATGGATGAGATCAGACTCCATCAGGGAAATGAGGGAACTGACACTTTGCAATGTTTGTCGTCGGTCTGCGTCTGCATCATAAGGCTTTCGCTGTCACGAGTGTGTCTTTGATGAATTCTTTGACAATTTTTTCAAACTTTGAGGATGAATATCTATTGTATCCTAGGGCTACACGTGACAAACCGCGATTTTGACCGAATATTCTAGACGACAGATCGTTGTAGGCTTTGATGCAGTCGTCGATGGACATATCCAGGCGGCCAAGCATGATTGCTATCAGTCTGCAGATAGAAACAGGGATCAGTTTGCTAAAACCAATCAAGAAACTGAGATGTGTAGGATTAAGCTCACCCGCAGTACTGGTGCCAGCAATCATATCAAAATATCGCAGGGCTTTAAATCTCCGGCTCCAGCCTCGCTCATGATGTGCCTATTCCCCGAACCCCGCCACCATCTCCAGCATCTATGAGCACGAGGTTTGGTACAGAGAAGACACTCACCGAGCGATAAAAGATGCAATGGCCGTGCACGCGGCACAGATGGTGTGACTGGTGTCAACGTGATGACCTCCGGCTGTTTCCACTTTTTCAGTACCTCGAGTGTTTCTTCTCTGAGTTGCGGCGAAAGGGCCAGGCGAGGAGCTTGCGTGCCAGTGGGTACCAAGCGTATGTTCTCCTCTAATTAGAACATAAATGAGTGGCGAGATAATCAGTGCCGAAGCGATGTGCGTGCCTCCTTCTTGCATGTCCGAGTGTGTGACTGCGATTTGGGGGGCCAGGAGGGCTTGGAACAGTGTCTGTCTCTGTGTAGAATCCAAGGCCCCCAAAATTAACGTCGCGAAAATTAATGAGAAGGTGGGCGACGGTGTACCTTGCATTGCCAGCCTGAGTGTGGAGATGGAGAGAAGGCCTTGAAGGCACCATGAAAACTAACGAGAAACTGGGCGTGTAAAGCAGATGATGGTGAGACTAGAGTTAGCGTCTGTGGCCGGTACATTATTGGACCTGGCGCTTACAGTAATTGGTCACACGAGTTAGGAGGTACAGTATAGTACGACGGTAGTGGTGTTTTTATCCCGCGCGCATACAACTAGCTGAGGCCCAGAAGCGGACACGTATACTACGTATTATGTTTAGGCTTGTAATATTTTGGAGAGAACCAGCTAGTTATGGGCAGCGTGTGGTGATATGGTGGGGTGGTCATGACTGTTTCTGTGGGTAGTATATCGAGTTCCCACACGTTATATCGGCAATCACTTACTGTACGTTAGTTCGTGGGAACTCGACCTGTTAAACTGATTAGAGACCTTCTGTACATGGTCAGCTGAACCTTTCGTTGATCGGCCATGCCGAGGCAACTCCGTGATACCCCGTGATTAACGGATTGATAAAGACTCATGCGTCCGCCTCTCGTTCCCTCACCCTCGTCCCAATTCCTTCCACTCAACACCGATGCCCATACCGGCCGAGCTTCCGCTTAGGTACCCTCACACTGCATCTTCTCAAGTGATTACCTCCCTGTCAAATCCACTCTTGGGCTGACGAGCTACTCTCTCACTTTTGTATATTCTCCTCTAATCACCACATCTCCATCGTCTGCCCGACTCCAACGCGTCAAATGCGAGCTGGCTGGGACATCCCCAGTTCCTAAAGACCCGGGATGCAAAATTATGCAACTTCAGTGCATTGAAGCAAGGTGTGTCGCAGTCCTCAACTGTAGAGGTCATTCCCCGCGAGGGTGTCGCGCCAGCTCCCCTCTATCCCAATCCGACGCTCTTGACACTTTCGCGGCGCTCATGGCCTCCAATATGGTTGCCTCGCAACACCGAGGCTTGCTGGTTGGTCCCGCTGGCTTGTCCTCGTGGATGCTTAAACTCGTCAATATCTCGATGGGTTTGCCCTGGTTCCACAACATCATCGCGGGTATGCTCTTTCGTACCTGCTACTACTCCCGTTCTCTATCAAG